>JBBBDQ010000778.1:3190000-3482500 GCA_037127315.1 Ascarosepion bandense | reverse complement strand
GGTTGAAACAGCCTGGAAATTTAATAATAATGGAACATTCTTACATTCCTTATCTCAACCAAAAATAAAACTTGTAAGAAAACTTCAATAAAAAAATTAATAAGATCTCACTTGTCAGTCGATTTTAACGAAATATGTTTGAGAAAGATTGTTGCCCAGACACACACACACACACACACACACACACACACACACACACACACACACACACACACACAGATAGATAGATAGATAGATAGATAGATAGATAGATAGATAGATCAGAAAATAGAATATATATATATATATATATATATATATATATATATATATATATATATATATATAACCACGCTCTCCCGTAGACTTACATACCATCTTTCTGATCAGAGTAGAATTAAACATTTTTCTGAAAAACAAAAACATGTAGGTAATATCAGACAGATTTTGGTCAACAATACGGTGATCCTTACTCATACACACAGTAAGAAGAACCTGCAGATACTGGAGGCCATGTACATCAAATCTAAACAACCAACACTTAATAAAATCACCTTTAAATCCGGACATAACATATTACATTGCATTTGACTACATGGTTTTCTTGTCATTTCGCGCTATCACGCGGTGTGGCGTCATAGAACCGCATTGTAAATTTGAGAACTGCGTTTGTTATTTTTGGTAACTATTGCCGTTGCCAAGCGGAGTTTTATGTCAACACAAAATAAAATCGTCGGTGATGGCGGATGTTATTGTATTACAGCAAATTAATAAAAAATTGTCCAAATGTTGGAGAATTTTTGTCTTTATTGTCAACTGAAATTAAAGCCAAAATACGACGTTTAGAACGGCTCATGATTAAACATAATAGACATTCATTATCTCTTATATTTAACAGCTTATGTTTAGAATATATATATATATATATATATATATATATATATATATATATAATCTTATTGTTGTGTCGAATAATTATCACATAACACTGTATATCGTATATATATAATTACACTTTAATGTAATCCTCCAGTGGGTTGTGCAGTCCTGAGTTCTTCATCCAAAACGTAAAATTTACAATTTTGTGAACGAAGTCTAATATCTAGCACGGTTCTTCCGCACTCTTGCAATCCTAGCGCAGCTGTGCCAGCTTTGTGTATTTACATTTGCCGTCAGGAAGGTCACATCAGCTCAAATTTACAGATATCTTTCTTGATCGTGTGGTGTGAGATTTAGTACAAAGTTTGTTCTGGAATTTATCTGGGTGAAACACGCGCTACAGAATAGATCCTATAAAAGTTTACTTGGTTAACTGGATCTATTTGGGTGAAAAGGAATCCCCTAACATCACACACGTTCTGGTTGCGAGAAATCTTTTTTGTTTTTTGTTTTTTGTTTTTTTGTTTTTTGTTTTTTTGTTTTGTCTAATTGATACTTTTCTGTGAGTTGGCCAAGTTTGCAAAGCTTGCAATCTAATTTACAGGTAATCTAAAAGAATTGTGAACAATTGAGCAAAAATTTCTAGAACTTTCTCAAATGTTTGGGAATTAACAAATATTAATGTATTCTTACTGGTAAGCACTGTTAATGATTTATTGTTACGTTAAATTGCCTTTTCTGTATACAGTGGTTCCTTCGGTTCATTAATTGTTTATATATATATATATATATATATATATATATATATATATATATATATATATATGAACGTCTTACCCCAAGCAAATCAGAATTTCCACTGGTTTACATAACAGGAGTGTTAATTAGAAAATAGAACAGGTCACAGTAGGTGTCGGAGAATGGGTGAGAGAAGGACGGGTACACTGGTGTGAAGAGAGCTGCTTCTACACATTTTACAAGTGATTTTATTTTTCTAATCTGACATCCTATTTTCAAATTCACCATTGAATTTACCATTCTACCATCCAATCCAATCCAATCTACTATCCAATACGCCATCTTACCTTACACTGAAATCTTTAACGGTTTTCAGTACATTCGTTTTCTCTTCGATATTTCATAATATATCCTCGCACCTGAATCCACCAGGAAACCGTGTTTTTCTTGTTCCATTCACAGAGCACAGTTACGAAATGAACAAGTATCTCCAAGAGACGTACAGTTGTTCAATATTAACAACCTCATTTTTTATCTAAAAATAAAAACAAAATTCTTCACCACTTCAATCGTGCTACATCACGTGACTACTATGACAGCTGCACATTCCTTTCTGAGCGTCAACACTCAACAAATACGGTGCGAACTCCTGACGCCTTATGAATTCTTTTCCGCAGAGCTTTGGACAAACCAACCAATTCTGTTTAAACTTCTCAAACGACGATCGAATTGTCCCCCCTTCTTCTACCATATTCGCGTATGTATACTTTCTCTTGGCGCCTTTAAAATGGTGACAGGTGTGTAAAATCTTTAAATGATGAGAGTCCGCCTCTGCAACTATTCAAATAGGCAGACAACAAATCTCAATGCTTTTGAATAAGCAAAAGACTACCGCATATATATATATATATATATATAGAGAGAGAGAGAGAGAGAGAATGAGAGAGAGATAGACATATATACACGTATGTGTGCGTATGTGGGTGTGTAGGAGAGAGAGACGGAAGGAAGACATGGTTGATTTATCTTTGTTAATAGATTCTTGTTCTCCTATATGCTCTGTTCTTTATTTCACATACTTAATTTTTGTTAACTTTTTCTCAAATAATTCACGTTATTCTACTTCTTAGGCAAATTAACTCTGATTTAATTTACAGATTATTCATTTTGCCTCCTTCTCCTTCTTCTTCTTCTTCTTCTTCTTCTTCCGCCTACTCCTCCTCTTCTTGTCCCCCCCCTTCTCTTTCCCCTTTTTCTTTTTCTTCTACTTCCTCCTCCGTTTTTCTGCTTTCATCTACTTTCCTTTCCTCGATCTCTTCTTCTTCTTCCGCATCTTCCTCCTTTTCCTCCTCTTCCTCCTTTATTCTTCTTTTCTACTTTTATCTTCTTCTTCTTCTTCTTCTTCTTCTTCCGCCTACTCCTCCTCTTCTTGTCCTCCTCCTTCTCTTTCCCCCTTTTCTTTTTCTTCTACTTCCTCCTCCGTTTTTCTGCTTTCATCTACTTTCCTTTCCTCGATCTCTTCTCCTTCTTCCGCATCTTCCTCCTCTTACTCTTCCTCCTTCATTCTTCTTTTCTACTTTTATCTTCTTCTTCTTCTTCTTCTTCTTCTTCTTCTTCTTCTATTTATCTAGTTACACTTTTCTTCCCGTCTTCTCCTTTTTTCCTCCTAATCTTGTTCTCCCTCAATTTCTCTTCCTCTTTTTCATCCTACTTTTATTATTTCTATCCTGCTCTTAGTCACCGTTCCCACCCCTTCCTAATTTTTCTTCATACCCTTATCTTGTTTTTTTTTTCTTATTCACTTTTCCTCTGCCTCTTTTTCTTTGTCGGTGCCTCTATCTGTCTCTACTTCTCCCCCTTCTTCTCTTCCGCTTCCTCTTCTCTTCCTCATCTCTTTTTCTTTCTTCTGAATCCATATTTCTTCCTTTTCCTCAGTATATTCTTCTGCCTCATTTTCTAATCTTCTTCACTTTCACAGATTCTTTATCCTTCTCTGCTTCTTCTCCTTGCACTTTTTTTTTAAATTTACCGTTTTCATTCACCTGAAAGATTTCAGCTCATCAATAAACCTGACACGTAGTCATTAGCTGAATTTTAATCTGAAATTTTCCCAATAAAATCAGATCGATGTGATTAATATTCAACAATGAATTAAGTGTATTGACGAGAAAGAAGACATTGTTGGAAATAAATATTTATTGCGGGAATTAAGTATTTTTTCATCATTAGGCTGCGGATTAGATTAATGAATCTATGTATAACATTCCATCTAGGAAATCCTTAACTATAAGCACTCTTTCAACAAACTGTTGCATTCTTCATTATTTATTCTTTCCCGGAATTTTATGTCAGCCTCTTTTAGTTCTTGCATGTTTCGCATGTGTTCTTTCTTCAGTCCGGCTTGACTTGGTCTAAAACTGTTCCCTTTTTTCTCTAGATGAAGTCGTTTGTTAATTTAAATGTGCTCAACTGTTATGTAGCGAGTGCTAAACAGTTTCCTCGGAGATGTAAAGAGGATCGAAGCCACAAACATGAGAGAGAAGAATTCTGAGACTACCAAGGACAGAAAATGCGTACAAAGAGGAAGTTTTAAGGAAAATATGAACGAAAAAGGTTAGTTTTGCTTAGGATCAGAAAGATACTAGATATTTCTCGGAGAAATAATATGGACAAAATGCTTGGAGAATTTGACAGAAATAGAAAATGTTGAGACAAGAGGGTCAGAAGGAAACGGAATGTAGCGTAGCTAATGATCTCATGTAAACGGATGGCAGAACGTGAAAATGAGAGACTAGTAATTTACCGAACGTTTCTTAGTGCAGTAATGAATAAGTTGTGGAGAGACATGATCCCCAATTTCAGAATGAATGTGATGTATAGAAGAAGAAGAAGAAGAAGAAGAAGAAGAAGAAGAAGAAGAAGAAGAAGAAGAAGAAGAAGAAGAAGAAGAAGAAGAAGAAAGAAGAAGAAGAAGAAGAAAGTGAAGAAGAAGAAGAAGAAGTGAAGAAGAAGAAGAAGAAGAAGAAAGTGAAGAAGAAGAAGAAGAAGAAGAAAGGAAGAAGAAGAAGAAGAAGAAGTGAAGAAGAAGAAGAAGAAGAAGAAGAAGAAAGAAGAAGAAGAAGAAGAAGAAGAAGAAGAAGAAGAAGAAGAAGAAGAAGAAGAATGCATTGTAGATATTACTTTTTTCGGACACATAATTAAAAGAGAAACCCGGAAGAATTTGGAACTCACAAAAAATATTGAAAGTAAGCGTTTCGGAAAGAAATAGCGAGTAAGCTACCAAACGATATTGGGCAAAAAGATAGAAGGACTGGGATGAATAATGAGGAGACGTACATTGCTTCGAGACACAATGGGTAGTCAGTTGTGGAAAGAAATGATCATCCACGTTCTGAAGAGACACTGCACATAAAAACAGAAGGGCACATGGTTATTGTATTTCAAAAGCTTAGTCTCAACGACATCCAAGCAATAACGCTATTATGAACACGAACTAGAAACAAAACTTTCTCTTACCATAGATTAGACTCATTTTTGCATTTCTTTCACAAGATTGTACATAGAAAAATAAACGCAAGCTTCTCTATAAGCTGAACAGAAACTGATGTAGTATGTAGTTCCTTTAATCTAAAAATCTCCTAACTATGTTTGAATTGGGTTGGAAATGACTCGTAAGTTTTAATGCCTCCGAAACGAGGCTGCTCTCCTGTAACCATCACATAGAAATTTTCCTGTCTACCATCAGAAAGGATGACGCTAGCTTCATTCTTTCAAATGACTTCAAATGGAATGGTAACATAGATTCTATAGCTGCATCTCATGCTACGAAGATCTGTTAACTGTGACGGACCAGGAAGTTTTTTCTTGTCAGAATATATTTTACACATTTATAAATCGGCCATTCGTCTGTACATTGAACTCTGTTGCCATATCTGGTCAATTGCTACTGCTGTTCATTTTTAGGTTCTCGGCAAAACTCAAAAAACGATCTGCAATGTCAGTCTGTTAAGTGCCATACGTGATACACGCTTGGGTGATCATGTCTCGAAAGAGACATGATTGACTGGGCAGAAGATTATCCCACAGTAGGTTGCCATTGCTTTCTGCGGTAGACTGGTTGCCAGCCATGGCTATAGAACCCAATCTGTCCTATTATTTAACCCATAACTGGAAGGAAGAGACGGATTAATACCTTTCCCAAGGGTATTTGCGCGTAAGTGAATGCAATGAATTCAACTGGAATTCGAACTCGGCTCCCCGATTTCTCGTCCCGAGCCGATATCCACTGCACCACAACGCAATTCTACAATGTAATCGATCCTAATATGGCAGCCTGCCTTTAATCACATTCTCACCGTCCTCTTCTGCAAGTATTTTATGGCAACTTCTTTGATTAGCATTTTTTCTTTTGTACCTCGACCACATGTATTTACCCATGCTACTAGATTGGCACGGAACGAGAAAACGGGGAGCCGAGTTCGTATTCCAGCTGAATTCATTGCATTCACTTATTCCTTGGGAAAGGTATTAATCTGTCTCTTCCCTCCAGTTATAGGTTAAATAACAGGACAGATTAGAGTCTATAGCCTTAGTTGGCAACTCGTCTACCGCAGAAAGCAATGGCAACCTACTGCGGGATAATCTTCTGCCCAGTCAGTCATGTCTCTTTCGAGACATGATCGCCCAATCGTGTATCACGTATGGCACTTAACTGACTGACTAGATTGGCATCAAGGTCCTACCCTTTTACTGTCGAAGTAGTTAAATTTAACCCCCTTTTCGATTTTAACAGTTTCTTTTCTCGTACTTGCCATTTGTGGAACTCCATTCCGTTTTACTTGCTTCCCTGATAGCAACGTCAATTCCCATTTTTTATCTCCTTGATTCCCGTGTACATCTTATCCTTTCTTTGACAATCTTTGTAGCTTTTTTCTCACTGTAACTGTTATGGTGGCATCGCTATTACAACGGATTGAACCCTTCTTACAACTACACGCACTTCTCCTCACAATAGAGAGATCAGATATCGGCACGAGAGCGATAGATAGGCAGAGATAGCCAAGACTGCTACCGTACGACCATTGCGAGTCTCAATTCTAGTCTTACTTCCTAACCCGTATTTATCGTTCTAGAAACAAAGTTCCAAGGATTTTGGATTTTGCTTTGTTTATCATTATTTCCTATTTCAGTTGTTGTCTTATTATTTCTTGCTGGACTCTTAACCGGGTCCACGACACTAACCTTCTGCACACCAGTAACGTACTTGCCATGTTTGGTTTGAAAGTATTATAAATAAATTCTAAATTGAAATATATTTTTAATTAACTGTATGCTTATTTGTCAACCTGTTCATATTTCAGTCCGAATTTTACTTTAAGCTGTCATTTTCATTGAGTTACATTAAATTTTGATTATTCCAAATGTAAAATACACTACATGCTACAATAATGCCTTATGAATGTTTGAATTATTTATATCAAGTGCCATTTCGGTTTTTATGAATTTTAACCGTCTTCTCAGATGACTAAAATAGATTCCCATTTTTCACTTACGGTCTTCTAGTCAAAAACGTGTGTACAATTTCCAATAATAGATTTTCATCACTAAATGCAACGAGACTGTCAGCTAAAAATACAGGGCTGTTTTAATAGCATTTAAAATCTTATTTCATTTCATGTGTCAAAGTTCAAGATTTTTTCTCCAGAAAGAAATTTATCAACAACAATGTAGCTTTCATTCGAAGTTTAGATATGTTTCGTCAACATGCGCATACAGTAAAATGCATCTGCAAACATATTAAAAAAACATTTGTATGTTTGAATATATGCATTTGTCACGTCTGTCTGTAAATGCATCTGTGGCGCTTTGATGTCGGACATGGCCGAAATTACGGGACTTTATGCGAAGAGCGAAATTACTACCTACTTGTAATTGTTCCAGCGAAACATTGCTAACCATTAGACCACATCGAGGGTACCCGATATATCTGTATATATGTATATTTATGTAAAAACAGAATTCCTGAACTTCTTGCTAATATTTTTAAAGAAAACGTTCATACATAAAAATATCTAAACCACCCAATAATATTTCAGTTTATACATATATATATATATATATATATATATATATATATACATGAAAAATTTTAGGGTGCTGGAAAACATATTAAAATATAAATTAAATCTTTCTTGTAGGTCGTATTTAATGAAAATTTTTTGAAAGAAAAGTTGCTACATTATATATATATATATATATGTATATATATATATATACATGTATATATATATACAGTGTTTCATTGTGATAATATTTAGCGCGAAGTGTATTGATTTGTCAGTAGTTTTACTGATGAAATATATTTTGACAAGCAGGACTCGTATCGTAAACAAGGTCTTTTATCGTATTAGAATTTGGGATGTATCTACTCAGATAAAAAAACAAATACTTTGTACTTATACATATATATATATATATATATATATATATATATAATTGTGTGTGTGCGCGTGCGTGTTTATATTTTAATTTTATCATTCTTCTTAATACACACACGCATATGTGTGTGTGTGTGTGTGTGTGTGTGTGTGTGTGTGTGTGTGTGTGTGTGTGTGTGTGTGTGTGTGTGTGGAATTAAAGAGAAAATAAAGTGAAAGGGTGAACAATTTTCCATATTTACCTGACAACCATTTGTTCGATATGTTTGCTTGACATGTCAACATTTTCTATGCCAATTTGCAGTTTTTTTTATATCATTATGTGCAACCTTTGACCCTTGATACGTTTTTTCGGTTCCAACTTCAAAGCTGAAATCTAGTTTTCAATCGGAATAGAGAGCAAAGTTCGGTCAATGCGTTCCACTTGCCTACCCAAAATATCTGAAAAACCTTCAATTTTCTAGGAAAGCTCACATTATTACCGAAAAAGAAAACTTACTCCATAATAGAGAACAAATATATGAAGTACAATATATATAAAACAGCGAAGCCTCTCATGACTACAAGAATGTATTCACTCGAATGCACTGAAATGCTGCCGCCTCATTATTTTCTACATAAATGAATGAATAAATGATTGAATAAGAAAAATTCTGCATTTCGATAGCGAATAAGATAAAAGGGGCAGAACAGAAAATAGAATGTACTTAATAAAAAAGAAAAGGCAAGATGGAAGCAAATATTAAATAAAGCAGGAAAATCAGAAGAATGTTTATCGAGGCTAGAGTATCCGTTTAAAGTAGTAATAAATAATGGTTACGGTAATGATAATATTATCCGTTTCCTTATAAGAATTATTTGGTTATTTATTGACCGAGTTGCCATTACTAATATCGGTTGAAATTTATAAAACCTCTGAAAACATTTTGTTCTAGAAAATAGGTTTCTCAAGTCGGGTAGTTGTTTCTGCTTTTTGCATTATAATGCATACATGAGAATAAGAGAAAAAGTCCAAGAAAGCAATGCCCAAAGTGGAGATGGGGTGTAATGGTTAGCAAGCTTGTCTCGTTGGAATCATTACAACTGATTAGTGAGATTGATCCTCACTGGGAACCCCATACGTTCGGCTTTGTGCCACATCTATGCTATGCCTGGAAAATCACCACAGGATGTGCGTTGTTGTGTAATTGATATTGAACAGCCGATTTCGAATTCCAATCGAAATCGTTGCATTAAATACCTTTAGGAAAGGTATTGATCCATCTCTTTTCACTCCAGCTAAGGTTGAATAGCAGAACATATTGGATTCTATAGCTTTTGTTTGGCAACTAGCCTACTACAAAAAAGTCAACCTATTGCGTGAAAATCTTTTGCCTTGTCAGTCATTGCCTCAGAGACATAGTTGAACAAGCGTTTGTCACAAAAGGCAATTAATTGACTGATTGAAGAGTTTTAACAGAGGATGGAACACTGGAATAGCAAATGACGTCTTCCATAAAATAAGTACAAAGAATCAGGACTCCTCCTTTAGAAAAAAATATTGTTCGTCTATTAAAACCTTCAATAGGGCAGTGAATACTGAACAATCTCTTCGCAAATGAAGAGAAGACTTGAGACAACATAAATATGGTTCCAGATAGATACTGAGAACACCATAAACGGAATGTGCAAAGTGTGAACACCATAAACAGAATGTGCAAAGGAAGGGGTTAGTTTTTAAAGAAGTTGATAAAAAAATCGTATATTTATACATAGAATCGGGAAGAGACAACTGAAATTTCTGGAATATCTAATGAGAATAAAGGGATTCTAAACTTTGACTCTCGCAAAGCGTATCCAAAGCAAAATGCCCCAATGATATTTTTATCACAGCCCTTCAAATGCCCTTCAAATGTTTTAAAATTAACTGTATATTATTGTATAAGACTAAAAACGTCATCGTAATAGGAACGTAGCCTAATAGGGCATGCATCCAAATTAGGTGTTGGTGGAAGTGTATTTATGAGGAAAGTGATGTTTATGAAGTTGTTGAAGGTCAAATGTTTAGAAAATCACCATTCAAAACGATAATTTTCTCAACATGAATATTGACACACTTTTTTACTTTATTTATTTATTATCCATTTCCATTTTTCTTTCTTTCTTTTTAGTTCATTAATTTTTCATCCTTCCTAGATTTCTTTCTCTTTTCTTTGATCTTTTTCTTTCCAGGTTCCTTTCGTCATTTCTTTATACCTTTTATACTTCTTAATCTCTATGCAACATAAAACACTGAAAATGTTTCACCTTTATAATAATAATTAATATTACTTATATGACAGCACTGTAGAATTTCATTTTTTCCAAAAGACATATAAATCTAAACTTACTTATAAATGAAACTTTGTCTCTGTGTGTGTGTGTGTATGTGTGTGTATGTGTGTGTGTATCCGTTACCTATAGACTCCGAAAACGGCTGAACCGATTTTATTGAAAATTTACACAGTTGTACAATAAGCGTCTGCGAGTGTTCTTAGCTAGGTTTTGTGTCGAGGTACCCCCGATAAATATCGAAAATCGATACTAGAAAAAATCGGGTTATAGAAGCTGTGGTCCGATTTTAATCAAATTTGATACACTCATAGAAAAAGAAATAAGAAACGATATTCAGAAGTTTCAAGGTTGCAGTTCTTACAATAGTGCAGAAAATTTTATATCGATGCCAGGAAATCAAAATTTGACTTACATCCATTCATTTTTCTTTCAGTCTACGGTTTCCTTTTTAACTGGAAACAACTATTGCTTTTTAGTCTTTCGTGCAAACATCCAAAGAGTCTGAGCTGCAGGACCATGGATAAGTTTTAAAGCTTTCATTACACCCGAGCAACGCCGGGCTATACTGCTAGTGACATTAAAAAATAGAATACATATTTATTTCAAGCGGCATGCGACGTTCTTTCTTTGTTCTTTCTATCTTTTTTGTCATATTCTTTGTTGGTCTTTCCGTCCTTAATTCTTTTGATACACATAGCCTAATGCGAACAAAGTGATTTTTTGTAGTAAATTTCAACGCCTCCAAAATGAAACTGCTGTTCTCATCAGAGAGTCATTTTTGCCATCCATTGGCCTGGTTGATGACAGCAATCATGAGAGTAATGAACTGCACCTACTTGACGCCACGTTTTCTACTGAAATGTTTTGACTATATTGAATCATTTTCTATCCCTTTCTTAGGAAAGTTAATACACTGCGTCGTGCCAGAAAATATTTTCTCGTCAGAATCCATCTTGCACATTTATATATCTATCATTCTCCACAATCATTGAATATTGCTGAACATATTAAATATTGTATATCTAACACAGTACCCCTAATATATATCTCGAGATTCTCGAGGAAATCCAAAGAAGGATATGTAATATTATCAGTCCTGACTTTGCATCTTCAGTCATTTTCCAGCCGTTATTACGTGACTTCTCTGTCTGTCTGTCTGTCTGTCTGTCTGTCTTTGCTCTCTCTCTCTCTCTCTCTCTCTTTCTCTCTCCTTCTCTCCTAGATTGGCAACTTGCTCTCATCATTCTCATTTGTGGAAATAATTATATGTAACTATAAGTGCCATACTTATAGTTTGTTTTCTCGATCTTCTCGCCTGTGAATATCTTCTGTTTTTTTGCTTCTCTGTCACCTACGTTATTGAAAGATTTAAATGAAACGCCGACCACCGTCTCCTGTTTTCTTGAAACCTGTTTCTTTTCTGCCCTTTTTTCTCACTAAATTCTTTTCATTTTTTTCACTCTCAGTAACCCCTAGAATCTTAGAAGCACTATCGCCATGCATGGAGTGAAATTATTTTTTAAAAGATCCGGTTTTTTATTTTGATATTCAATCTATGATCTTTTGTCACTGGGAAAAATAGATTATGTAACGATTTAAGGCAATTCTGATAATTTATGTGTTTATTTCTTTCTTTATCCCCTTTCTTTCTCTCTTTCTTTTTTTTTTCATTTCTTTCTTTCTTTCGTTCATCTTAATGTTGCTACACTTCCTTTCCCAATGTTTCTCATACAAAATCCGAACTGGAGAAAAAGTAAACGCTTCGCGCAAATCTACAAAATCGGCATCCTTAAATTGGCATTTATTCTGGACTCGAACACAAGTCTTTTTGGTAATAGGGTAAAACATAACGTTTTCAATCGTGAGGCAAGCCTTATTACTTGTTTCTTATTTTTTTCTTTCCAACAGTTTTTTTTTTTTTTTTAGCTAAATCACTTTGCAGTCCTTTAAAACTTTGAAATAGTCGAAAAAAGAAATTAAACAAGAAATAAAATACTTAAGAAAATAACATTGAAAAGCAAATTAACACAAAAATAGGTTTTTAAAAAGGTTGGGGGGAAAAATTATTCCCACTAGCAAATTTACGAAGAAAAAGTTTCAGGGAACAAAACAGTATAATTTAGCCAAAGATTTGGAAAATATGTCGTTCTGAAACATCCTGCAAATAGTAACGTTATTATTTCACTACCGCCTCTTTTATAACCATTAAACAATGAAAGAATGAACGTTATTGGAAAGGACTGAGTACAGGGAAAAAAATTCCGGATTGCGAAGAAAGGAATAAATTGGGAAAAACAGAGGATTGGTCTGAGGAACTGTCGGTTGAAATAGCTAATGACATAAAAAGAAAGAATGGTGGAAGGTAGTAAGAAAAAAAACTGTCAGAATGGGAATGGCAAAGTCGATCGGTCGGTTGGGCTAATGAGAAGGAAGAATTATGAAAGTGTAAATTAAAATTAGATTTTTTTTAAAAAAGCAAAAAATGAAATTAGTGGATGCTTGTTGAAAATAGAATAAATGAATGGGTGAATGAATGAAAAACAGTTCCATATTTTTTTCTAAAGTGACTCCAGGAATAAAACAGGCCATCTTGTTTAAGGCACGTTGCGTTTTGTTATGTGTTTGGTATTATGGCCTTTGTATGTTGTCTGTTGACGTGTTTTGTTTATCTTGACGAGAAATATCTTAGGAGGTAATTGCGAGGAGAAGAATGTTTCCTGCAATGTTATGTTTATACGTCTCTCTCTCTCTCTCTCTCTTTCTCTTTCTCTCTCTCTCTCTCTCTCTCTATATATATATATATATATATATTAGTGTATACTTATATGTTTCTAAAGAATTAATAGATATTTTTAATCCAAAATATTTTTATTACATCAAGCGTTATTTTTATGGATGCTCGTGTTTCAGTAGAAGCTCCGTTTTATATTTCTAAAACTGTATTTATATCTATCGGTCTGAACCCACTCTAGAAAGCGTATTATGGAAAATATGCCCTTTATAATTTTCTTTGGTAATTTTTCTCGGATGTACAGGACAGGAGGTGGAATATTACTTCAAAACTAAAATGGTGTGATTGCTCAAATACAGAACTCCCCTAAAAATAACGTTTGAAATCATAAAAGTACCTATATTTACAGGCTGTTTTATAATGATAAGACACATTTTAAATGGGAGTGTCTTGGGTTATAAAAATGACATCAGTACTAAATATATTTAATACGTAAATGATATACAAGATTTTTTTTTTTTTTTTTTATAAGCGTTTCACCCCGAGCAAGGCATGTCACTGCCACTACTGTGCAGGGGGCTACGTAGAGAGGAGAAAGGCTGGTTAAATATAGGACATAACAGAGGGTGGGTGATAGGCGGGTGAGGATACCGAGAATGAGGGTTGGGTAGATGAGAGTGTTGTGAGAATAGTTGGGAGTTAGTGTGATAGGAGGTGTCTATTGACCCTACATTTAAACACCTGGAGATTGTAACTGTCGGGAAAGCAGACTTTCAGCATATATAAAATTTGAATACTAAACAAATGAGATAATCACCACCAGGAAAAGAACACCCCTTCAGCGGACAAGGCTGAGTGCTTTGTTCGCAAATTCTTCACTAACTCGACACTGGATTCGTCTGGATTATCTGCACCCGACTTCCCACCAAGAAACTGAGGTACAACTGAATGACGTCCACATTACCCACTCACAGGTCTCTGAAATAACTTCAAAGCTTGACCCTCATAAAGCGAGAGGTGATGACGGAATCCCAATCACTGTCCTGATAAAATGTGCCCCTGAACTCTCCTCTGTTCTCTCCAAACTCTATAACTACTTCCTCTCTGTTTTTTTGCTTTTGTGCCTACTGGAAGTCCTCCTCTGTGGTTCCTATATTTAAGAATACTGGAGAACCATCTGACTCCTATAATTAACGTTCTATCACCCTCTTACCCATGTTTGGCAAAGTGTTCGAAGCCATTATCAACGCCGAATCGTTCAACATTTCACATGCCACAGTGCCTTCTCTGACAAACAGTATGGGTTCCGCTTCACCAGGTCTACAGCTGATATGCTAACGACCATCACTGAGCATATATACCAAAACGGCGAAGCTCGAACTGTTGCCCTGGATATCTCTAAAGTGCTTAATAGAGTCTGACATGTTGGTCTTCTACGCAAGCTATGGGGCTATGGTAAAACTGGACGATTCTTTGATCTAATCCAGTTATTCTTTTCAAATCGCATAATGAAGGTCATATTGAACGGACATGCCTTTCGTTACAAGCATACGAACGCGGGTGTCCCTCAAGGCTCTATTCTACGTCCTACGCTCTTTGTGAACTTCATCAACGATATCCCTGACGTAATCAATTCCCAATTAGGCATCTAAGATGACGACACCGCCATTTACTTCCTCCTTGATCAGAAATCCGCTAAGGCTGACAAAGCGAACCTCGTTGTTGAGCTTGAAAAGGATAATCAATCTGTGGTGGACAGAGGTAAGAAATGGCTCGTGAATTTTAATGCTTCCAAAACGAAGCTGCTATCTGTTAACCATTACAGACAATCGCTTCTAACGCCCCCATTAGCATGAATCAGGCTACTCTCCTTGAAAGCAAAACACTGCGCCTCCTCGACCTAACTCTCTCAGAAGACTTTAAGTGGAATGGATATATAGAATCCATAGCTAAGTCCGCTGGTAAGAAGGTCGTGTCACCGTGTAAGGCCAGGAAGTTTTTCCATCCTGTACATATATAAATCTGCCATCCGCTCGTCTATTGAATACTGCTGCCACATCTGGTCGGGTGTTCCTGCTATTCACCTCGAGGTTTTTGACAAAATCCAACGGAGAATCTGTAATGTGATCGATCCCAACTTGGTAGCTCAGATACAGTCACTTTCCCACCAGCTTAATGTGGCTTCACCTGTGTCCCGTCTACAGATACTTTCACGGCTTCTGCTCCGATATGCTTAGCTCATTTGTGTCCCCTCAGCATGAATTTACTCGAACTACTAGACTAGCAACCAAGTCCCAATTTTTACAGTAAAACCAATAAAATGTAACCGCAACTTCTACTCTACAGCTTCTTTACTCGCACTTCCTGCCTGTAGAATTCCTTTCCGTATAATTGCTTCCTCGGCAGCTACAATCTCCAAGAATTTAAATGTATGCTCAATAGTCATCTCCAATCTCTCTGATTCGCATTCCTTTTCCTCATGCTCTTTTCTCTATCTACTTCACTCCTATCACCCCAGTATTCTCATTCTTCTCTTACCCACTTCTTGACACCCCCTATAACTTGTCACTCTTTCTCATCACTTTCCTCCTATGTACCCCTGTACATTCGTGGCAGTAAAACTGCTCTGCTTGGGGTAAAATTTAAAAAAAAAAACAAGTGCTATCTTGCTCTCTTATTTCAAGCTCGGTTGGAAATGCCTGTCTCATGGAAGTTTATAACAGCACGCAGGAACACCTTTCTGCATGATACATGTAGCTTTCCAAAATTGCTGTTGGAATTTTCTTTTCCTAGTGAAGTATGATTTCACTCCGGATGCAATTTCGTTTGGATTCTCCGATATTATGAGGGTCCACTATCAGCAACAGAGATATCAGTTTCCTGTAAGAAATAGAAAAATTGTAGGTATGCTGAACACTTGTATATCAGTTATGTAAGAAATATATTTGATACTCTGAATATATATACACATATATATATATATATAGATAGATAGATAGATAGATAGATAGATAGATAGATAGATAGATAATGAGAAAGAGAGACATTAACTAAGGAATATCAGAAAATCTTTATAAGTTTATAAATATATTGCTTGTATTTTTTTATTTTAGCTTCATCTGAAAATTTTGCGGGACAGAGAAAACGCAAAGAATGTATCTACGTTTTGAGTTTAATTTAAAATATCGAGACAAAATCTCCAAGTTCCCCAAATTTTAAAAAAGAAATTCTGATTAAGAAAACGTTAACATTTATAACTATTTCCATGTCTTTTCCTTATTCTATTTTGTCGGTTTTTAACACACACACACACACACACACACACACACACATATATATATACGCATATATATGTTCTAAAAGAATTGCATGCAGTACAAGCATTCTGCCATTCTCTTGCCAAATTGCTGTTCTCGGATTAAAGACATTTTGATAATTACAGCCCATATTATGTTGCGCAAGCTATTAAAGATTACAAACAGTCGTCCAAACAGAAGTAATTTCTGGCTTTAAATCACAAGGAAAATGTTAATAAGTCTGAACAAATAAACAAATCAATTTATCTAGAATTGATAATAAGAAATTAGGTGTTGGAAACAACAAAAATAAACGTACTTAAGGCAATAAAATATATGGAAGGCAATAGGAACAGAGAAAAACAGAGAGTAACCTACTTAACGTGCTTGTGTAAATAGTTAGCAAAACAGGAGCTAGGAGGCTAACAAGAAGTCAAGCCTTAGTGCTAAAAAGGAGAGTAAGTTTTGGCGAGCAATGTTTGCCTACATTCAGAATGGACACAAAATATAGAAAGATGAAACATTTAATTTTTAAGTAATTTGCACAAATCAATGTTTAACTGATTTAATTTTCCTGATTTGTGCAAATTACTTAAAAATTAAATGTTTTGATGTAACGAATATGTAATGAATATGCATGCACCTTGGTACCTCCTCACAGTAATGTGATTGGCTGATGTCAGCCATAAATACAGACGAAGGCGAGGATGCATAGAGGTCTATGTCTATACAACTACAGGTCTTCGACTAGAGATCTACATCTAGAGGTCTACGACTATTGCTCTACGTCTATTGACTACGCTTACGTCTCAGGATACTATATACGACGAGTACCGTCCATTACGTCTACATGCTTAATTGTTCTACTCGGTTACATGTGCCTAAACAGCTTAGTTACCTCGAATAATATATATATCCATTTCCGGGACATATCACATTTTTAATTTGAATCCTTTGCTTTGGTCAAGGATTTAACTCAAGATATACACCAAGTAACTAATGTCCAGTTGTCGAATAATCTGCTACTATGTCATAACCTTGTAATAATAATACCATTATCATTTTCGTTATTACGTTAGCTTAATTCGTCTTGACAGTTTTCTACAAATCACCCTGCAGAGTAAATGTTAATTTTCTAAATGAAAGACGTGACAGCTGAAACTGATCCGATGATCTTTGCTTGTAATTCACGATTCACGACTAAAATGATCTTCCCCTGCCTCTGTTGTTTTATACTGCGAATACTATCTATGTCGGTATGTAATCATTATTGACTGACAATGCACGTAATTTGTCCTTTGGATGAAGTCAGAATAATGAGTGGTTTTAAATAAATTTCACGCAAGGTCATCATTAATATTGCGGAAAATCTTCTCTTGAGCGACCCTTTTGGATTGAAATCTGTGTAAAAAAACGTTCCTTATAATTTAATGAGATAGAAATGATCAGCTTGATTACCTCGATTGTTCTCTTACTGCCGTGTGATGTTTGTTAAGCTAAGATCAGGGAATTTTACAAATTTTACAGAATAGCGTTTACAGATTATTCGATTGAATTTCTGCTGGTAAAGTATAAAAGGAAATGCATCTTTTAAGAATCACAACATTTCTTTATTTTCATTTTTTTAATCGATTTAGCAACACAATGCGTTTTCCCTCATATATTTTTTCTTGAATTCTAGTTGCTTCAAATTACACTAGAGGACATTCATAGTGTCAATGATTACAACGACATGTTTGCAATGATTACTCTATCTATCTATCTATCTATCTATCTATCTATCTATCTATCTATCTATCTATCTGTTTAGGTCTCTTCATTTCTATCTATCTATCTATCTAACTATCTATCTATCTATCCGTTTAGGTCTCTTCATATCTATCTATCTATCTATCTATCTATCTATCTATCTAATAGCAGTCTTTTCATATCTATCTATCTATCTATCTATCTATCTATCTATTTACAGTCTTTTCATATCTATCTATCTATCTATCTATCTAACTATCTATCTATCTCTGCAAACATTAATACACACACATTTGATTTTAATAGGAGTTTGATTGATTCGTTTCTGGTTCTCAACACGTTGCAGGTTATTTAAAGCTAGACAATATTCTTAGATTGAGTTTTTTTGTTTGTTGATAATAATGATTAAATTATACAAAATGACACCCACAAAATACAATTTACATTTATATAAGAGGTGTAAAGAATTCATTTTATGCAACTGTATTTAATAAAAATCTGTTCTTTAGTTGCACTATTTCAGAATTTTACACACTAGAATACTCGATATTCTACGAAAGTGCTAAATAGCAGAATTTTAAGTTAAATAGGTGAGCAAACCGGGTTCGTTTGGAATTCTGGGTAGGAATTTTGCCGGGTTCTATGTAATACACGCTTTTCTACTGCTCTATTATCAGTAATTCTACAAAGTGTAGCTAATTCTACAGAACTTTTTATGATAATCATTACGTATCTGTCGGTAATGTGCCAGTTGATATCTAATCTGTACTGTTTGATTAGCATATATCGAAATTGACAGGAAAGATTGTACAGAAAGATAGCGTAATCACTAAATCTCTGGAAAATTCATGTTAAAATTAATATTAGATCATTTTATCTTCTTTTGGTTGATAATTTATGTAAATTGAAAACACTTCCTTTTCAATTATGTGCGCTTTGCTGTGCATAATTTAATTTATACATTTCTCTTAAATATTTTTCATAAACATCATCACTGAAAAGCTATTAATATTTTACTAGTAGTTTTGATGTAGTTACGACATATAAAACAACATCTCTTTTTAAAAGAAACTATGAAAAAATATCGTGCTACTTTTATGTGTTGTGTCTCTCCTGGGATTGGGTAGTCATGCCCCTTCATAAGTTCTTATCCTTTGTATGTCTTAATAATATGTCTTTTGGCCATTTCTTTTTATTGTAGATAAAATCGAATATTGTTCTTTTTTCCTGACCTGAATCGAATCTTCAGCACAAAAGAACCTCGACACCATAACAAACACACCAACATGTCTAACTTTTGGAACCAGACATTCATCATTTCTCCTCTTAATTCTTATTTTATGTGCTTTGTATTTTCATGGCGTAGGCGATCATGGTCTTCCATATTTCCCTATCGATGGTGACTTTAGCACGCTTTCTTCTGTTACACAACACAACCCTCGTTCTGTCATCGACCTGCTCAGGTCCGTCAAGTATGTGTCCTGGGTATGACAGTAAACTGCATCCGGCAGCAAGACCTCTGATTGGGAGCTTGTGAAAAGCATGAAACCATCTTTTAATTGCTGTTGTTCTTAGGTCCACCCTGATCCGGAGTGGCAGTACTTGTTAGGGGCCTATCTATGGGCAAATACTTAACCTCCAAGCTGGGGTCAAAACACTATGAAAGTATAAAAATACACTTTTATATACATATATACATAAAAATAGACTTTAATAAAAAAAATATACATTTTTGAAGGGAAAATATTACCAATAATACATTTTTGAAGAAAAAAATGATTACCATAACACATTTTTGAAGGAAAACAATTCTCTGCAAAACATTTTTTGATACAAAACTAGAAGACATCTTCAGTTTTCTAAAATAAAAACAATAAAAACAACTTTTTCATCAAAATTCACCAAATCAACCTTCTCACTACAATTGAACATTGAAAAAAATAACTTAAAACCCCACCTTTTTGGCATTAATTAACCAATAGCAGTTGATATGCAGTTAAATAAAACTAAAAAAAAAAAAAACGTAAAATATGTTACCCGCTGCTTTTCCCTGTCTTTTTTTTCCTCTATATGGCCTGTGAGTATAAGATTCTCCAAGACATGTGTCCTCTTACTCATTCAGTTGAGTGCCATACGTGATACACGCTTGGGCGATCATGTCTCGACGAAGACATGACTGACTGGGCAGAACATTATCTCGCAGTAGGTTGCCATTGCTTTCTGCGGTAGACTGGTTGCCGACCAAGGCTATAGAACCCAATCTGTCCTGTTATTTAACTCATAACTGGAAGGAATAGGCGGATTAATACCTTTCCCAAGGGTATTTGCGCGTAAGTGAATGCAATGAATTCAGCTGGAATTCGAACTCGGCTCCCCAATTTCTCGTTCCGAGCCGATATCCAAAACGTACATCCGCGTCTTCTTAATACCAAACCAAAATTTAAAATTTGGATTTATCTCTTCACAATATATATCGCCACTCTATCAATGTACAGTTCTATGAATGCTTTTTCCCATTTTTTATTTAATTTCTAAAACGGTGCTTTCTTGATAGTTATATATCCCCCGAGGTCAGCTGATTACAGTCGACTGTTCACATTTGGGAGCGACAAGAGGTTGATGACGAGAGGAATTAAGTTCAACTCTGATGCATTTTTCTTTCTATTGTTTGGTTTCGATTTTCCTCAGCAGCAGTCGTAACTTTTACGGCTCCAACTCTTTGTCGGTCAAAATTTGTACTCGTTTTTAACGGCATTTGTCAAGAATATTGAATCCCATATCGAAGAACCAACTTCTTCCCAATTTATCTTTCATGTCTTTGAATAAAATTTCAGTTTCTACCCTTACCTCAATGCTTAACTGATTTAATTTTCCTTTTGTGCAAATTACTTAAAAATTAAAAAAAACAAATAAAAACAAATTATGACAATACTGTCATTATGGCATTTTTAAACAGAAATAGCTACATATGTTTTGTCAGTACCGTATTAAAATTTAAAGCATATACATTAAGATATAATTTAGTTGAAAACTCTGCTGAAGGAGTTAGTTGTGAAAAACGAAATATAATATTTTTCATACAAATTAATCCTTATTTACCAAAATGTATTCTTTTAATAGGTCATGTTTCCCGTGCATTGTACACTTTAAACAAACGTTAGAATAATTTGGTTTAAAAAGTAGAATGCACGTAAAACATGACTGATCCATGAAAATCGAAAAGCACAGAAGTAAAAATCTCAGAATTTATTTCCCAAATACATGTATGTAGATAGTGAGAAGAGAATTTGGTAGCTCTTTGCTCAAAACGAACTTGAAGTTACCGACATGAATCGGAACTTAGAACTACATTCTTTTGTATTACGCCAAGAATTATCAGCTCCCTTTGTGATTATAATTATCTTAACATAGAGCTAAATTATTATGCCATTGCACGTGTCCTTAATACATCGTGATGTATCCAATTAATTCGTCGGAACTTTCCTTGATAATGGGGTTCTCAAAATTGGCTTTATATTTTCATTTGAATGGCTTCTCTGGGAATTACCACCCCTCGTCTCGTTCTCTCTTCACTGTCCACTTCTTATACACAAAAATAGTCAACGTTTGATTGCATTATTTATTAGCATACAATGACTGAGACTTAAGGCAGTCAGTAATAATATGTCATCATACATCAGCAGACAAAATTTAGGAACGGAAATATCTGAATACAAGGGAAATTGTAGAGTTAAACACGTTGGTGGTGGCGTTAGAGGAAGGAAACTAGCTTTGCGGTAAAAATATTTGTGACGTATTCTGCATATATATATATAGATAGATAGCTAGATAGATAGCTAGATAGATAGATAGATAGATAGATAGATAGATAGATAGATAGATAGATAGATACTTTAACAATGTATCAGAATTCTTACAGAATTTTATAGGACGTTGCAATAAACAGCAGCAGAAAAATCAAATCTAATCGTTCAGATATCGTGATCAAAGTCTACAAAAACAGAATGTGCTTTCTTATTGACATACCAGTACCGGCAGACTGGGACACTTCGAGGTGGTGTAATGGTTAGTAAGCTTGTCTCGCTAGTAATCATTACAATTGAGTAGTGAGTTTGATCCTCACTGGTTGTTCAATACTTTCAGCTTCTCTTAGAAATGAGAATGCTTGGTTCAGTGTTTGTATCTAAGCCTTCCCCATCACCAATTTTGGCCTTGTGCCACATTTTTTGTATAAAAATACAAAAATAATTATTGCCAGTGCCGACAGATTGTATCTTTGTATCTTTGGAAATCATTAAAAAAATATCAATACGCAAGGATCTTGAAGTGGAAATCTCAAAAATGTGGTACAATAATAGCAGTTGTGTTTGGATGCTTCGGCTTCATTGGAAAACGTTCCGAATCACGCCTTTTTTCAATTCCGCTGACTAAATGAATTATTATAGAGCCTTAAAAAAGAATTTCAAGTAGCCTAAACAAAACCCCATCGCAGTCAGGTAGTATGCTGTCAGCTCGCAACTGTCGATCTCCCTGTCTTCGAGAAAAGAACAACTCAGTCGGGGCTCCGTCTATAGACAGATACTCGGCTAAGAAGAATAGAAAAGCTTTAGGCTTGAAATCATGTATGAGGGGGCGAGGCAAATTGTGACCATTTGTCTAAGCACAAGCGCTCATTTACTCGCATAAAACCCGACCTTGTGTCACATCTCTTCTCGATGGTTTGGTGGGTAAAAACTATCCCATTGCAATCTGTTCGCAACTCTCAAAAACTCTGTTATCGGGCAGATCCACTTTGTCGGGGCTCGTTCTACATGGTCGGCTGAGAATAATAGATAAGCTTTGGGCCACGTATCGCGTAAGCGGGGCCTGAAAAAATTTTTACCATTGTCCCGAGTGCCCACTAAACCAGTCCTTGTATCACATCCCTTCTAAGTGAGGAAGCATGGGTAAATACTAGACCTTTGTCGTCGTTTAGAGTGACATGTTTTGACTATAAACGAGGAATTTGTGTTGAAGAATTTAGTCGTTTTTTCCATTGTTTTGGTTAAGTTTGTTTCATCAATTTCGCCTTTGTTTAGTGGAATTTTATTTTTCAATTTTAAAAACGTCATTATGACAGTTATTTATTATTTTAGCTTTGGCTGAATTTGTTTTAACTTTTTTATTTAAACTACAGATAATTTTTATTTTTCATATTCTTTCACCGTCAGGCTTTATTAGGCGGCTATTTTTTTTTTCACTTTGAATGTTTCATTTATTTAATTTTCGTATTTACTTCTGCATTTTGTTTTAGGCTTTAATTTCATTTATTTTAGTTTATAATTATCTCTTTGTTTTGAAATGTAATTATTTTGACTTTAAGGAAAAGCATTAACTGTTTAAAAAAAGAAAACATTTACAATATGTCCGACTAAAGTCGGTTCACCAGAAAAATTTATTCGGGCCTGCCACTAAAGCAGATTCACAAAACAAAAACATTGAGGCTATCACCCCGCCTACAAAATGATCAGATCCTCTAAAGATGGGCCCTATAAGGGGAAAAAGAATTCATCCAAGACCAGCGTAGAACAAAGAAAAGAATGAAAATGAACCAAGTTCCAACTGTGGTGGCTGTTCCGATGTAGACGACGAGCTCTTTAGTTTTTGTTTATTGTCGTTCTAGATCTGGCAACTGGGCCAAAATTACTCAATCAAGGATGGAACGAAAAAAGAGAAAAAACAATTTTAATGCTACAAACTAATATTTATACCGCATTGGCCATCAAATGGGTCTGTAGGGACATCGATTATGTCTTGATACAAGACCACTTCAAAACATAGCTGACAATACCCACACTTAAAGATATTTGATCGTTGAAAGAATAAAAGTGTTTTGTTTGTAAAATAAGTGAAATTTTATTAACTGAACAGAATAAAAAAAATTTAAGTAGGAAAATATTCAAAGAGAAAATGTACGTAGTTAAATGTTCCAGAGAAATAGAAGTAAGGAGTTAAATGAATCCAGAGCTTATAGTTGATAGTAACAGAATGTGTGTATGTAGAAAGATTAAAAGGTTACTAATAAAGTCTGTGTTCCTTTCCTTTTTACAGTCGGCAAGAAAGTGAAAAGGAAGATAAAGCAACAAAGGAAACTTGTATTTACCAGACGCTGTTTCTTTGACAACGAACGAGTGAAGACGTAGAAAAACAAAATAGAAGGAGAGGAAGAACGAATGGTTTTGGCCGGTCAAGAGACGTGGATAAGTAGTGAAATCTAATCATGTGATCGGCTCAACCGCATACCCATTTTCTAGGTCTTAAGAAAATTTGACCGGGACCATTGTTCAATTTTCTATTTTCACACCGACTTGTGAAATTTGCCTTGGTCTGTTTTTTTTCGAAAATGTTTTCAGTCATTCTGATCCGATTTTACGAGTGCACAATTTTACTTTTTCCGTTTCAGTTAATTGATGAACGATATAGGATTTGTATCCTATAGATCAGAAAGAGCCGCCTCACTCAGAGAGGAACCAGTTTGAGGCCAAAATTTCACTTGAATAAAACGATCTCGGACTATTTCCAACCTTCGACTAAGTGACTCAATACCAAATGAGAAAGCGAATAAAATGGGCTCATGAAGAGTATCAAAATGTCATGACATCCTTTTTCATCGCACTCGAAAATCCACAAAAATACATCACTGATCACACACACCAAATAGGGAGAACTATGGTTAGAAATGGAAAACTCAAAAATGATAGCCAATATCTTCAGAGACATCGTACGAAATGAAAGACTCTCAAAGGAAGAAATAGATCAGATAAATCTAAATATAAGAGAGATTACAATAACTCATCACCGAAACAATAAACAGGTGAGTGGAAATAATCAATTTGATGTAGAATGAGATAAGGAGATACGAAATAATCACTCGGAAAATAAAACAGGATAATCTACCCACGACCTAAACTTCAGTTATTGAGGTTATGTCACACGAGTCAGACGATAAAATTCATTAAAAACTGCAAAGATGAAAACACCGAAGCGAAAAGCCACATTATTCTAGTACTCAGCTAATTCACTGGCACAAAAATCAGATAAAGACCAAATCCCAAAAATCCATTGACATGGCAGTCCCTGCAGACTAATGTATCTTTGAAGATCTTCAAAAATTATTAAAATACATGGATCTTGAAACTGAAATCTCAAAAACATGGCACATGAGAACATCAACAGATCCAGTTGTAGTTGGAACCCGCGGATTGATTAGAAAAGAAATACAGTCGACTCAATGAAAGAGTTCCTGGTTGCTTAAGCATTAAAGAAATACGAAAATAGTAGCCACAAGTACAGCCTACACATTACGAATAGATTTTCTATGTAAAATATGTGTGATCTTAGATGTTATTTTTGTTATGTCGTCAAGTATAAATGAATAATTCAACAACAGAATCAGAATATAAGTTGTATTCCGCGAAAAGACAGTTAGTATGTACAGAAGTGATTAGTAATATTTACAATAGAAAAGATACAAGAGTCCAATCCGTCGTAAGACGTGTGTATACGTGATTACTTCCAGTACGCCACCGGAAGTGTGACTAAATCTTCACTGACTCGCACTGACTCTTCAGTAACTCATTAGAGACTTTCAGTAACTCATTAGTGACTCTCTACGACATTATTTAGCTGTCCCTCCCAGTAAGGGCAACATATGACACATGGTCAGTTTATATCTGGGTTTTCGGGGCTATATGGCCAGGCCAAAAAATGTCTGTCTATTATTCCCCAGTCGTGCTTCTACCCTTCGGCGGAACCACGACTGGGTTAATGCTCTCTCATAATCATGATGTAATTTATGTCTTAGGTCTTAGGTTGAAATTATTATATACCAAAAATCAAGGATGATAATAATGATGATCATGATATCATCATCATCAGACTTTTGCTGATTTAAAACTAGAAAATATTTTTGCAATGTCAGAATTTCTTTGAGATAATTATTCACTGATACAAATCTTACTAATTAGTCCATAGTTACTGCTACTGGAGACTTTCTGATCTATAGGATCGTACCTTTCCCGGGGATATTTGCTGGGGACGATGTGAATTAATACCTTTTCGGGAATATTTCAGTGATCAATATGTAAACGCAAAATATAACAGGATAACGCCATCTTAATTCATTATAGATTTTTTAAAAGGTTAGTATTTAGTTCATGGTTTGTTCTGGCAACATATCTAAAACACTAATTCAATGAATAATTCTACATTTTAATATATATTCTTTTAATATCTTAGTATAAAGACAGAATAAATTATTGTCGAAAAAAAGGAAGAGTTATTTGAATTATAATTTAGTGTTGATAAAATCAAGTTTAAATATCTCGGAAGTGTTTTGTCAAAAAACGTAAAGTAAAATACCAAAATTTAAAGGGGTATTTGGATAGTGAAAGTGCCTTCCAAATATTAAGTGAAGTATTTGGAAACAGGAAAATCTCGTTAGAAACAAAGTAAAGATAACTCTGATTTAATATTGTTCCTCCTACAAGGCAGTGAATGCTGAAGACTCTCATCACTGATTAAAAAATACTTGAAGCTAACGCAATCAAACAGAATGATGATGAGCACACCATGGACTGAATATGTGAAAAATGATGAAGTTTTAGAGAAAAAGACATTTATACTTAGCATCAGAACGAGACAGTTGGATACACAATGTGGATAAAAGGTTTATAAAGTTTAGCCCTCAGAGGAAATATTCAAGGCAAAAGGGACAGAAAATAACAGCATATAACCCGACCGTAGAAATTGTGTTTTTGGTTGGCAGAACAAAAAATAGCAGAAGTGACAAGAAGATCTACGAATGATAGTAAATTGTGTAGAATCATAATCGCAAATGTCCTAATGTGACAAGCCATATAGAGGTATAAAAGTATAATGCATTAAAAGACATTAGTATAAAATCAGTTAACTCCCTAGTATCAACAATTGGCAAATTAAAAACAAAATCTTCTTAAGCAATACAAAATATTTTTAAACATGTTGGTTGGTTGTTTAGTTTTATGGCATATCAACCTCGGCAGGTCATTTATTGCCAACTAAATTTTATTTATTTATTGTTGACAATGCTTTTTCTTTCAACAATTTATTGTTGTTTTTATATAAGTTTTGTGTCTAGTAATACATTTTTCTTTTCGAGTATCAAGATTCATTGGGATTTGTTTTTAAGGGCAGTGACCCCAAGTCCTACCCTTGTTATTTAACCTATAACTGGAGGGAAGGGACGGATTAATACCTTTCCCAAAGGGTACCAGTGCTTAAGTGAATGCAGGATATTCAACTGGAATTCGAACTCGACTCACCGATTTCTTGCACCACAATGCACATCCGTTACTAAACGCTTACAACACCTGATATTTCCAAGCGGTTACCCATCTAAATACTGACAAGGCTCAACGTTGCTTAAATTCGGTGATCGAGCGAGAATCGGTGTATTCAACGTGATATGGCCGTAAGCTTTTTAAACATGTACAACAGAATAAGAAATAGCTACATAATCGAAATTCTATAAAGGTTACTTGGATAGAGTAACCTCTGAAGAATGCCGACTGGATCAATGACTGAAACGTAGTGATAAAAATGTGAAAACATTTCTGCAAGTATAAATGATGTAAATAAAATACCATTAATATAATCTGGGGCAGTTTATGATATAATTAAAACACATTTCGACAAACAGTGTTTTCCTTCATAGATATAAATATTTAGAATAATTTACACTATTTATATTGTCCTCATCATTGTTGTTATTGTCATTACATTTTGGCTGCTAAGCACTCCTATCTGCACTAAAACGACTTAAATATTTTGGTGACAGCAGTAAAGCGAGGGAAAGTAGTCTGCGTGTAAATATATGATTGCATGATTGATTCAATGTCTACAGCTTCTCAACCATTTATAGGTTGTTTCAAGCCAGAAAATATTTAGATTCTAAGAATTTTTTGAAGCAGAGTGATAATAATTATATAAGTCTTGTAATTAATTTCAAACTGAGGGAGAAGTGCGTTCATACTTTTCCCAAATGTATTTGCGTGTAAGTAAAAATAACGAACACAATAGAAATTTGAACTCGGCTCTCCGATTAATAGTTCCGAGCCTTTATCCAATACACCATCCACACGTCCGAGATTGCATCATCTGGTATTCTCAAAACAGCCTCACATTTAGGTACTAACCAGATTTGGCGTTACTTAACTTTGACTATTCTCCAGGTAGCGCTATTTGAACGTGATATGGCCGTAAAACGCGTGAAAATAGTCAATAATTATATATATGCACCCCAGAAATTAAGGCAGAAAATATACAGAAGCTTGTAAGAGATCGCATGTCGATAAAAGGAACTCATTAATATTAACAAAGTTTGGAAATGTTCAGACATGCTTTAGCTTTTTCATACGTATGTGTACACATTTTTTTTTCTTTTTTTGTTTTCTTGTGGTGGAGTTTTGGAAAGAAATAAAAATCAATGAAACACAAGTAAGACATCGATCAATTGTAAACAACATACATATAAGGAATTGTAGCATTCTTCTGGTGGCATATATTTAGATAAAGTGTGTGAAAGTCAGACAATCTCTAACATTGCTTATATTACCCCGCGCACACAGCGCTGAACGTATTGGTCTGTTTGACGTGCCAATTCGTGACAATTGTGGCCAAAAACAGATTCACAATGTACGACATTTTTTCTACGTTTCTAAGCTATTTTAATGTCTGTGCTGGCTATTGTTCTATCTTTTTCCAAGTATGATCCTTCCCAAGAGAGCAAGGAGAGTTTATGTGAGATTTTTAGTGTAGAGAAACTTTCTTGTCTTAGAATATTTAGGGAGTCAGTAGTTTAAGACTTAATGGCAAACATAATCATTTTTACTTGGTGAGGACGTATTTTTCGAGATTCATCGTCTTTGATTGATTTACTGATATCCTTCAGTATTTTAGAGAATCTATTCCAATATCTAATTCTACCCTTTGTGGAATTACCCTGAAAATACCTGATCATTTTTATAGACCTAAAGTGGTCGGGTCGTTAAGCAATTAGATACGTACCGATACGTTTTCTCTCCTTAATGCAAATATCATTGCGTTATATTAAGACATTCAGCATGAAGAACGTTTTACTTAATTTTTTCACTACTTCTTTTTAAACGATAAAAGGTGTTAATAAATTAGCGTTTAGATTTTTACAGTATATTTTTATGGTTCTTTATAACTCATTTCTCCTCTACAACATTTGTTTCTTATTTTATATAATTGACTGATTTGTTATAAATGTTGATTAGTGTTAGAATTAAAATAGATTTAAGAAGAACTACAGAATTTATCTGATAACGCCATAATTTATATATTAAAAGCATGCACATAAAAACATTTAAAGACATCAGTATTTATTATATAAAATAATAAATACTAACGTTTTCAATAGTTTTGTATTTTGTTTGTTTGTTTGTTTGTTTGTTTTTATTGATATTAGCATTAAACTAAATTTAAAAAGAACTAGAGAATTTATCTGGAAGATTTTCTAAAAACATTTTAAAATCATACAGACCCGGTTAAAAGTGTTCACAATTCTTGAAAAACTCCTCCCCTATTTTAGAATTTAAGATTTAAAATTTCAATTATTTGAAACTTCCAGTCCTGCGTTCTGAAAATCTTTGTTTACGTTTTAAATAAAACATTGGAGAAACAGTTGATATAAAACGCCTAAAGATATCGAAATGTTGAAACAAATGTTGCGTAATCAACTGATTTCAAATGAATATATATATATATATATATATATATATATATATATATATATATAATCAAGCGAGATCGGAAAAAGAGGGAGTTTATGAAAGGAGGAAAAATCAGCGAATAAACCACAAACGTCCCAAAGAATATTTTATTTACAAATTCTCCATTTAGAAAACTGCCTGACGCTCCGACGATCTCTTATTGCATAAAATGTCTAATAATGGTAGAAGAATGTTTTTGATGTTTGTGACAATGTTTTACAATTTAAATTAAAGAATACATACATAAAAAAATAAAAAATATATAAGATGTCCAAATAATTCATTTGAAAATTCTGTAAGTTGTCTAGTTATTCAAATTGATCAATTGTATAAATACATTTTACAGAGAATTACAGTGCAAATAGTGAATATTATCAAACTTGGTTCACACTGTCACTTGCTCATCTACGTTGGATGTCGTCCTCGTTTTTCTTATAATCTCTGCTTTTAATAGAGTAGGTGTGGTGTTTGTTTTAATTTTATTGTGCATTTTATTTATTTGTTATTTTCTTTTTTTTCTTCCCTTTGTTTTTCCCTTCGCATTGTCTTCTCTTTATTAATTTTTATTCATATATTTTAGCTGAGTGTTCAAACTGGCTTAACGTTTTGTTCGGGGAAATTCTTCAGACTAATGCTGGGTGTCAATTATAAACAGTATCGAACACTTCACCCTCATCTATTGAACAGGTGAAGATGTTCATCCCTTGTTTCCTGTTTAGGATGTGGTTTCCAGTTTTCTCTTTTCCAATCTTTTCACTCTTATGTAGCCCCCTGCACATCAGTAGCATTACCGCCTTGCTCGGGGTGATATGATTAAAAAAAATATATATACAATCGAATTTACTACAAACTAGTCTTTCTTACTATAATGTTAACCATCATGAGCTTAACAACTTTCCTTTTTTCTTAACACTGATGTTCTCCTTGTAAAAGGTCCAAGCGCCACTCAAAGAAGTGAGTGGCATAAATTGTGAGTATATAAGAGGAAGATAACGGTTAACCATAGAACAGGTTAAGATTGTAGTAACGGAGATCCATCCTCTTAAGAGTCGGTTCCACAAAGTAGCAATTTGGAAGAAGAACCTTCTCGACTAGTACTTACATGTCACCAGTGGAATGCGAAGGGAATGAGGGTGGTTCTCTACAATTGCAGGTCTTAACTAATGAAATTAAGAAATGTAGTTCTATGAATATAGACATGACAGGAAGAAGCCTCCGACGTTTATTAACAGTGAAAAATAATTTATCACCCACAATAACGCGGATGCTATTTTGGAATTTATCCCGACTGGAAAATGAAGACTGGGCAGCTCCTGCTCATATATCCCAAAAATAATCCAGAGACTTCATCTCAAGAATAGCACGAGATGCCAGGTAATTACTGAGGCGGTGCAGGGAACAAATGATTTTTACGGTATCTTTAGGGGCGGAACGTATGCAGGAGTTCTCTTTGAAGTCTGGGGTCAGTTTAAGTCACAACAGATCAAGGCACGTGGCCTGTCTGAGAAAGCACCGGTTTATCGCGAGAGGACAAAATTCAGATCGCCCAATGATGATCGAGCGTCACTAGTGTGGTTTTCCTAACTTTGAATGGGATCAGACAGTTTGTCCCCCACCCACAGAACTGTTGTGTCAGAGAAGATATCGGCTATTATTCATTTATATCTTCTCACACAATAAAACAAATCCGTGACAATTATGTTTTACGTAAGAGCTCTTAGAATTTGCTGTTTTAATACTTACAAGACAAACAAAAATATATTAAACTACAAACAAGAATTTTCAAAATAAATTGACAATATATCTGAAGACATAGATATATGTGACAATTAAAGTAAAATGATCTATGAACATAAAAACAATATTTTACAAAACAAAGCTTTCAATTTATTGTAATGGTGTTGGTGACAATTTCAATTTTAAAAAATGCAATTACAATTTTTTTTAAAAAATAAGTATCTTATAAAGGCATAAATAAGAACATTCATTTCGAAAATCTCAGCGGTAATATGACACAGTAGTCCATATAATACGATATATATATATATATATATATATATATATATATATATATATATAGCTCGTTGAGTTGTGCTAATAAGATTTAGTATAATTAAAAAGAATAACGATGAAAATAATGAAAAACTCGTTAAAAACTGAGATCTAAAGACATAGAGTGTTGAAGTTAGAATTTAAATCATGAGAATCCATATATATTCAACGTTTCGATGTAAAGTTCAAACGAGATTTATTCCTTCCACACCGATTGACCTTTATAAAAGATATTTCATCAATAAAATATGTAGTAAGTAATTCTCAGAACAAAGTGCATTAGGAAGATGTTTCTTTATATTGTGATTCATTTAGCAACTTTTCATCAAATATATATATATATATATATACGTATCGTTTATTCAGTAATGAATTAGAACACTCTCAGTTACTGGCTTATGTTTACATGGTATACCACGCGCTAAAAGGCTACCTTCTTCTACCGAGCGCCCATAGCTCAGAGGTAGCATCGGAGACTGATATCGGTCGAGGTTTCAATTCTGGATAATAGCAATTGCATGTCTAACCATACTGATGAGCTGTGACACAGCGAAACACATCTGTCTGCAGATGGCTACATATATATATAAAACATTAAAGTTAATCCTATTAACGCTCTCTCTTGATATCGAAAAATTTATGACAGAAAACCTGCTTGCCTAAAATATAATTTATCAGTAAATCGCATACAAAAAACAAGTCCTGGTAGTAAGCACCATCACAACTAAATATATATATATATATATATATATATACATATATATATATATATATATATATATATATATATATATATATTCAGAATAATTTTTATTAAACCTCAATCGATATCGACATTGAGAACTTTATAACAAACTTACTGGCTAAAAATGCCTCTTTACGAGTCAACCACTGAAAATAAACACTATTTTGGGCACTAAACATCATTACATATTAACACTCTGTGTGTGTGTGTGTGTGTGTGTGTGTGTGTGTGTGTGTGTGTGTGTGTGTGTGTGTGTGTGTGTGTGTGTGTGTGTGTGATAGAATAACGAAAATGAACAAAATAATAAACGTATCTCAATCTAAAATGTTTCACCTTTATCAAAGCTTTTTCGGAAACCGAGAGAAAAATATAAAAAACAAAAACACAGATTATACCGTTATGTTGTGATTTAGGTTTTATTCTTGTTGTTCGGATGTGTCACATCTATTAAAGCAATAAATAATTATTGTTAAATGTATGGACGTGAAATACCTCGAATAGCATAGTGTAATGTTTGTATAAAAACGCTTGTCTATTTCGGTGTAAATGTCCGTTCAAAATATTTCGCATACATATAAAAACTATCCATTGCTTTAATACACGTGTATTAATGCGTACACATACACATTAACATATATTAACTAACGTTACTCTCCGACATACACCTAAACAGATAAGCATCTTTATACAAACATAAAAAATATTCCACACACATACATTTTAAAATATTTGTTAATTTTCTTTTGGTCTCTGACAAATCTTTAATAACAGTGAAGCGTGTTAGACTTAGACGGAGTCAGTTAAGTGCCACACGTGATACACACTTGAGCGATCATGTCTCGACAGAAACATAACTGATTGGGTAGAAGATTATCTCGCAGTAGGTTGCCATTACTTACTACGGTAGATTGGTTGCCAGCCAAGGCTATAGAACCCAATCTGTCCTGTTATTTAACCCACAACAAGAGGGAAGATACGGATTATTACCTTTCCCAAGGGTATTGTGCGTAAGTGAATGCGATGAATTTAACTGGAATTCGAACTCGGCTCCCCGAGTTCTTGTTCTGAGTCAATATACACTGCACCACAACGCATATCCTAGACTGAGATAGGTTTCCTAATTTGTTCTATTTTTTTTCTTAATTCTATTATCTGGTCGGATACTGCTCTCTCTCTCTCTCTCTCTATATATATATATATATATCAGATGAATAAAGTGTGTATGTTGTGCGGGTGTATTCAAATAATGAAATAATATATTTCACGTATTTAAACTGTAATTAAAAGTTCTTAGGGCTTACGCTCATTGTACGCAGAAACACCCGAAACTCAGCGACGTTGAGCAACATCAGAATTAGATGTGTCACCGTTTCAAAATAAAGGCCTGGAATGATAAATCTGAGATCCGAGTTCAAATTCCAGCTATATTCACTTACGTTAATATAAAAATATAAATATAAAAATTGTATATATAAAATTATATATATATATATATATATATATATATATACACAATATAATAGTATAGAACACTTTTTAATGCAAATGTATACTGGTCTAACCCTATTAGGACCAAAAACTAAGTATTAAACAATATATATATATATATATATATATATATATATATATATATATATACTGTGTGTATTTAGGCACCATTTTTTTTTTTCATGGATGCATGTTTCATTGAATAATATAAACAAGTTTTGTCTATTTTATGTAAATTCTTTTTATATCGTCTGGTAAGCTTCATAGCATTATCACGATATTGATACGTTTTTTATCCTTTCTGAGCTTTTGGCTTTCATCAGCCATTATCAAATATGACAATTATATTAAGTGTTTTAAACAGTTCGCGGACGAACAATAGTAGTACTCATCTATTTTGTTTGCATGGAAGATTTTCAAAGCAACGGCGAACACGGATGTGCTGGAGCGAAAATCGCAAAACAGTTTGTAACATCACAAACCTGTCTATATATATATATATATATATATACATTCACGCACACATCCATATCCACAAATACCTATCTATAGGGCGCGTTGGATAAATTTTTGTCTATATCACGCAAAGGAAATAACACTGACATCTAATTTTAACGAATATATTTACTAAAATTAATCATAAATATCTTGAAATACTACATTAAAGGATTTCAATAGATTCGCCATTCGCTTCAACCATGACTTCAGAATCTTCTGTTACTTTTCTGGATGGGCTCATTATTTTAGTTGGTGAAATCTGCCATAATCATTGGCTTCATTTCATCTGTGGTATTAAAATGAGTTTTGTTGGTTCCTCGTTCAACTGCGCCTCACACATGATAATCATGGGGGTTGCAGGCTGAGAAGTTAAATGAGCAGATGTAAGGGTTGATGTAGTCAGTCACAAAAATTGTCTGACATCTATGACTGGGTTATTCTGCTTGCGCGGCATGGTGTAGAGTCCTGTTGCTAGACGTAGAGTCTTCTGGCAGCCACCTTCTTGACCCATTGCAGAACTATCTCCTGAAGTTACTTGATGTAGGCATACGTGCTGTGTCTTAGACCCTGGGTGAAGATGAATGGAGGCATAACGTTGCCATCACTAGTGATCACTCGAAACACCATTATGTTGACGGATATATATGATCCAAATCTTTCTAAGTCCTCGGCACTATACTCAGATTGACACCCGAACACTCTGAGATGTTCGTAATCTAGCTTCCTGCGCGAATGCTAAAAAGTAAAACATGCCGTTTCTAAATTTCTGGCGGAGTGAAATTGCGCTCTTTTTCTCACAGACGGTATCCTAATGACCCTACTGTATTGTGCAGTCGACAAAATCCAAAACAAACAATGCGTATATGCAAAATTAAACATATAAAATGTAGATAATTTACCTGTAAGTGTGTATATATATATAGTGTATCGAGACAGCAGATAAATAAACATATACTGTTACATATAACGGAAAATGAATGTCCATTATGTTTAATCATGTGCCGTTCGAAGCATCGTATTTTGGCTTTAATTTCAGGTGAAAATAAAGACAAAAATTGTCCAACATTTGGATATTTTTTATGCTGGTTCTAAGAGTGGTTACATGGACGTTAACCTAAAGATATCCACCATCAAAGATATTATCTTGTGTTGACATAAAACATTGCTATGCAACGATAACAATCACTGAATAACAGATTCATCTCGTAAATTTCTAATGACGTTCTATGACGTTACACCACGTGAGAAACCGAAGTGTTAACAGAACCATATGTCTAAATGCGATGTGACTAAATTGAAATGTGATTTTATTAAGTGTGGGTTGCTTTGATTTAATATAAATAGCTTTCAATATCTGAAGGTTCTTTTTACTGTGTCTATGTGCGAGTATTATTGTGTTGTCGACTACAATCTGTCTAGATTTACCTACAGGGCTATGTTTTTCTAGAAAATGTTGTTTAATTTAACTATGATCAGAAAGGTGGCAGATAAGTCTACGGGAGAGTATGGTTGTAGTAAAACTAATATATGCAGTGGGTTTATTATTAGTACCAGAGATACAATCTCCGAACAGGCATGTAAATTGACACACTACATTGGTTTTCTGTAGAGAATTTAGGTGTTTTATTGTAGGGTTATTAGAGACTATGAAGTCAATTGTTTTAAATTTTTTATAATATATTATGAGCCTAATTTGATTATTATCAATTATTGATTTAAGATTTCTACTTATTATGTTCTTTAGTGTTATTTCACCATGTTTGTAATTATTATGCATTTGGTTGCAATAGTATAAGTTAATAGTGTTATTTTTATTTTGACGTACACTATTATTATTAATATTATCAATAATGTTAGAGATATTATTAAGTTTATAGAGATACATTTTAATTTGATGATCAGTGACGGAATTAGGAAATTCATTGTTAACAAATATTTGTTTAATGTTGTGCAATTCTTCATAGAATATGCATTTGGAAGAAGATATAATTTGTGTGCGTTGAATTAAGTTTTTTATAATAGCTAAATTATATCGTTAGGAGCATTCACTACTATAATTAAAAAGACATGAATTTATGCTCGTTGGTTTCCTAATCAGAGAAGTAGTAAATCTATGTGTGCTGGAATCAATAAATACATCAAAAACGGAATTTTATTATTAATATTAAGTTCTAATATATATTTGAGGATGGAATGACTTTCAAATTTGTTTTTAAATTGTGTAATTTGATCAATATTTTTAGCTTAAATTAAAATGTCATCTATGTATCTATAAATTAAAATGTCATCTATGTCATCTATGTCATCTATGTATCTTACATATATAAGGAATTTATTAGTCACTCTCTCTCTCTCTCTCTCTATATATATATATATATATATATACATCAGAATGTATATCTATGTATTATCTGTCGATCTATCTCAGCTTCTTTAAATCTATCTTTGTCTCTCTCTCTCTCTCTTTCTCTCTCTCTTTACATATATCTGCTTGTTCATCTCTTTCTCTCTTTTTCTGTTCATATATATGTATGTATGTGTGCTTTCTGTTTGTCTGTCTTTTCATCAGATTTAAGAAGTACCTAAAGAAACACGAATTCTGTAGGGATGACTCTTGAAAATTAGCGCGTTAAATATTCTCCTATAGTTTCATGTTTAAATCAAGTTACAAAATATTTAGGCTGTTGCACATTACAGATTGTTTTCTTTTAAAGAAACTCTTATAAAAAAAAATATTTTATGACTTCATTACAAAACAAAACGCAATTTTGTGATAAAGTAATGGCTATAAAATATTACCTTGAACAAAAAAGAAAATAAATTTCCGATAAATTAAGATTAAAAGTAAATTGAAATGGTAAAACTGTTTCATGGTCTGAGCCCAACAAAAAGCGGCCATTGAGATGAAGAAGGAAACCACCACAAGAGCACTGGACCATTTGACTTTGTGATAAGAGTCTGGTGAAATCGGCGACGTTGTGTCGGTTTGGGACACAGGGATTCTTTCGTTGAATTTTTTAAAAGATGTAAAAACATAGAGAGATGAAAGAGAAAATTAATTTGTTTTGCTATCATAAAAACAGTATTGGTGTTACTTTAGAATATCTGATAACAAATATAATAGCATAGTTTGCAACAAAATTAATTTCCTGAAAGAAATGTTTGATTTGCTGATAATGAGAGAAAAAAAAAAGAAACAATGGCAAAAAGATATAACTTTCAGTTTTAAAATAATGGTTTACTAAATAAAATAAAACTCAACTTTCGATGCGAGAGAAAGAGCATACACAACAAATAGAGAGAGAGAAAGAAAGAAAGAGGAAGGATGAAGTATGAGGAGAAAATATGGATATATTTTGAAATAGCAAAAGACTCTAAAGAAGGAAAAGATTAATGAAAAGAGGGAATGACAAGAAATCAATGGCTAGTCAGTTTATGGTCAGATAAAAAGTTTTGTAGATTTTTATCTGAAAATTTAAACTGCTTATCTCGGAGAAAAATATACCTCAAACACCATAGCAATTAAAATGGTAAAATACTTATCTCCCCATCTCTTTCAATTTTTTAATAAAATATTAATAATTCGTAAATTACATCAAAATATGAACGCATAATACAATCAAACACACTCATACATCCATACAGCCATATATATATATATATATATATATATATATGTATGTGCGTGGGGGGGGGGTGCATGTATTTGTATATGTATATAAAACACACACACTCATAGTTTCTACTAGAGACAACTAACAATGCTACGCGATTATGCTTGTTATTAAATTTTTCTCACATTTGTACAAGTGATAAGTTTTCTGAGCATAAAACGTCCTAATTTAGATCCGAGCAATTTCGCATTATCTATTAGGCATTGTCAATGATTTGTTATATATATATATATATATATATATATATATATATATATATATATATATATATATATATATATTAATTCAAACTGATCACTATACTCGTTTCGAAAACCCTCCGCGTATATACGCGGAAGGAAAAAATGGTTGTAAAAAAAGAAAGAGTTAAGCACATGAACATCAGCTAAACCGATTCGGACCGAGCCAGTACGTAGCCCAAAGAAAAAAACCGAGACGTGTAATCAATAACAAAAAAGCGCTCAATACGTAAGCAGAGCAGAATAAGTAAATTAACCTAGTGAGCCAACAACCCTACCAAGGTTTCACCTAAACTGATCTTCAGGGAAGGTGAAACCTTGATAGGTGAAATCTTGGTAAGTGAAACCTTGGTAATTTTGTTGGCTCACTAGGTTAATTTACTTATATATATATATATATATATATATATATATATATATAGAGAGAGAGAGAGAGAGAGAGAGAGAGAGACAACGTGTGATGCATAAAATTATCGTCTAAATTACTCAAAAAATAAATTACAATGTTTTTTTAACAGATATATTTACCAAAATGCACAAAAATAACTTAGAATACTGAAGAATAATTTTATTCAATAAAATTGCTATTAGCATCAACCACGGCCTCCTGATGACTTTAAAATTTCCTGCAACTCTTCTTGTTTAAGTTGGTGAAAGTTGCCATATTCCTTGCTTTCAGGTCATCTGTGGTATTACAAGGTGTTTTGTTAGTCCCTCGCTCAACTGCACCCCATAGATAATTATCCAGTTTTTTCCAGTCCGTGGATTTTAGATTGCAAGCTGAAAGGTTTGATGTGGTCACAGAAATTGTTTGACAACCATAGCTGAGTTCTTCTGCATGTTTGGCATGGTGGAGGTTTTTTGTTGCCATATGTAGGGTCTTCCAGCACCTACCCCTCTGACACATTGTGGTATTACCTCTTCAAGTCATTAATGTATGCGTTGATTCTGAGGATTAATGGGGGCATACTCTCGCCATCACCATTAGACTCGAGCAACAATTGAAATAACATGATTTTCACTGGATATATCATCCTACTCTTTCTGAATCTTTTGCACTGTCCTCAGACTGGCACCCAAACTCTTTGAAATGCTCGTATTGGTGTGTCTGGTTCGAATGTCAGTAAGTACAGTATGCGCTTTCTAAATTACTGGGGGAGTGAATTGCGCCATGGTCATCTTTTTCCGGCAGACGGTGCCCAATCAATGCAACTATAGTTTGCAGTCAACAAAATCATATCCAAACAAGGCGCATGCGTAAAATTTAAAATGGTGACGACTTGTAATTTCTTGAAGTACAAAGTTGACTCTAAAGCAAGGAGTCAGAAAAGAGTTCCACAACCAAGAAATACGAGAAAAGAACCTAACCATTTCATCTGTAAAATGAGTACTCTTATATTCATGAAGTCTAAGTACCAAAGTAGGGATCTCATCAGAACAATTACTATGCATGCACCAATCAAAGTTTGGCATATAAAAATTTCAGCAAACTAATTGTGGATATCGGATGTGCGTTGTGGTACAGTAGATATCGGCTCGGAACGAGAAACCGGGGAGCCGAGTTCGAATTCCAGTTGAATCCATTGTATTCACTTACGAGCAATTGCCCTTGGGAAAGGTATTAATCCGTCTCTTCCTTCCAGTTATGAGTTAAATAACAGGACAGATTGGGTTCTATAGCCTTGGTCGGTAACCAGTCTACCGCAGCAAGTAATGGCAACCTACTGCGGGATAATCTTCTGCCAAGTCAGTCATGTCTCGGAAGAAACATGATCGCCCAAAGCGTGTATCACGTATGGCACTTAACTGACTGAATTGTGGATATACGTTCTGGTGTAATCGATATCATCTTGGAATGAGAAATCGGAGAGCCGAGTTCGAATTCCAGTTCATTTGTTTACTTACACATAAATACCCTTGGGAACGGTATTAATCCATCTCTTCTCCCTCCATCTATGGGCTGAATGGCAGGAGAGATTGTGTTCTATAGTTTTGATTGGCAACCGATCTACATCAGAAAGTAATGGCAACCTACTGTGGTGAAATCTTCTGCCTAGTCAGTCATGTCTAGAAATAAACATGATCACCCAGCATGTATCACGAATGGCAATTAACTGACCGACTGAATCGAATGAGCAATTATCGAGGGATTCCTGTATTTACTAAATGAATTGACTTCGCCAATTATCAGATTATATGTTGTTTTATTATAGGTTTATCACGAAGGACTCGGAGAGTTGTGCTGTGACTACTACTACCCAAAAAGGAATGCGAAATATAACTATTGTGGACTTATTGTTAAAATAACTAACGAGAAGACTCGGGAACAGTGAAATAAAATAATGTATTAACAAAAATACAAATAGTTGTTAAAGCTGAGTCGTATCTCCACTCAGCTACAGGACAAATCAGGTTAGGACCTTTACTCTCTCAGTCTCTCGATCTGACTGCCCGGAAGACAGAACCTGGTAACCGGACGTGAAGTCAGGAATAGTTCATTAATCAATAGACTGACAGGGGTGCCACCCTAACAATAACAAGTACAAATAACTTTGAAAAATTTAAAATCATTTTTTTATAATTCTAGCTATAGAGTCTACTCGTCCCTGTAGTATTTGACAGTATAACGAAATGATAATTCTGAACTGAAAACCACGTGGAAGGCAAGAAGAAAATTAAACCAATATTTTTTTTTAATCATCTCACCCTAAGCAAGGCATTCCACTGCCACTATTGCGCATGGGGCTACATAGGGGAAGGTAAAGAGAAGGAGTGGTTAGACATAGGGAATATCAGGAGGAAGGTGACATGAGTAAGGATACCGAGGATGAGGGTTGGGGAGATGGGAAGAGTGCTTGATAGAATGGGAGCAGGTTAGTGTGTTAGGAGGTGTCTATTGACCTTACATTTAAACTCCTGGAGATTGTAGCTGTCGGGGAAGCAATCGTTTGAAAGAGAATTCCACAGTCGGGAAGTGCGAGGAAAGAAATTGTTGGAGTAGAAGTTACGGCTGCATTTTATCGGTTTCACAGTAAAAGGGTGGGATCTAGTTGCTAATCTAGTATCTCGTGCAAATTCGTATTTAGGGGGTACTAGTGATCTAAGTTCATCAGAGCAGAAGCCGTGAAAGTATTTATAGAAGAGACACAGGGAAGCCACGTCGCGCCGGTGGGAGAGAGACTGCAGGCGGTCTGCCAAGTCGGTATCTATCACATTACAGACCCTCCTCTGATCCTTATCGAGAAGCCCGAGGAGAACCGACTTTCATAGCAGCGGATTTAGCAATGGATTCGATATAGTCATTCCATTTGAGGTCCGCTGAAAGTGTGAGACCAAGGAGGCGTAGTGCTTTACTCTCTGGGAGGCAAGCCTGGTCCATGCTAATGGGAGGTAGGTGAGATTGTCGATGATGGTTAATTGAGAGTAGCTTCGTTTTAGAAGCATTAAAATTTACTAGCCATTTCTTAACCCAGTTCAATATGGATTGGAGGTCTTTTTCAATCTCGGCTGCGAGGTTAGCTTTGACGCCTACACCAGATGTTTGTAGGAGGCGAGAGTAAACTGTGGTGTCATCGACGTACAAACCTATTTGGGCTCTTATGGAATCAGGGAGATCATTAATGTATATTAATGATCTCCCTGATTCACAGGGAGATAAAATATAATTCACAGGAGATAAAATGATAAATCATAATGATAAATATATCTATGTAGAAGCAGGATCGGATATGCCCTGAAGGGGTATTCTATTCTATAAACATATATTCCCTGAAACTCTGATAATTACTTTGCTTATTAAAGGTGGTTTACGATATTTTGGATAATCTGTTGATTATATTCCCCCTGTGATTTGTTATTGTAAATGTCAGGTTCTTGATGCAACTCTACCCATTTTTCTTTTAAATTTGTTTTAATTATATATTTATATATTTATTTATTTATATAATGTACATTGTGGTGCAGTGGATATCGGCTCGAAATGGTATGTAGACAGCTAGATTCAAATTTCAGTGGAATTCAATGCTATGCCCGTCCGCGCAAATTCCCGTTATACTATGAAAGCCATCTATTTGTAATCGTCCATTTTTTTAACAGTACTGTAATTACTTAGATAACCTACAAATAAAAATCATTTCTCATTTTCCATTTTTTTAATTATAGAAAATATTTAATTAATCACTGACTATAAAAAATCGATTTTTCATTAATATGGTTAAACTAAATAACGTTTTACTGCACTGATCAATTATTATGTATGCAATAATCGAAGCTGGAATAAAAGAATTCAGCGCACTAATCGAAAACGCATTAATTGGATGTGGATTAAACGATGGATTCCTGTACACACACACACACACACACACACACACACACACACATATATATATATATATATATATATATGAATGAATAAGAAAATATTTGCAACGTTCAAGACATTAATTAACTAGAGCAATGAATATCTATTATAACTGATACTTCAGAACATTTACGAACTATAATCTACTTCAAAATTGTACATTTTGTTTCGACATTGAAAAACAATGTCTCATCAAGTAGTCAATAATGATGGTAATAGACGTTATTTTTTAAAAGAAAATTTTAAAAACTCAATTTCTCTTTTTAATAAAAATATCGGTTCTTTCTCTCTTGTTTTTCCGCTTTGCTTTTTATTTATTTATTTATTGTCCTTTTTCCTCTTTCTTCCCCCCACCCTTATTTTTTTTTTCTCTTTTTGCTTTCTCATTTTTTTCTACCCGCTTTCTTTTTTCCGTTCTTTTTTAATATCCTTTTAACTCGTACAAAAGGTTTTCCAAAAATAAAAGGAAGTGAGTTTTATAAATTCTCTTTTCAAAAATAGCGTTTATTGCCATCATTATTAACTACCTGACGAGACATTGTTATTTCAATGTCGAAACAAAATGTACAATTTTGTAGTTGATTGTAGTTAGTACATGTTTTTAAGTATAGTTTATTATAGATATATATAAATATACTAGCAGTATAACCCGGCGTTTCTCGGGTGTAATGAAAGCTTTAAAACTAATCCATGATTCCTGGAGCTCAGACTCAGCCTAAAAAATATTTGTGTGAGAATCAGATAAAAAATTGTGGAGTTGTATAAAGGACATACAGACAGATAAACAGACACACAAACAAATATCTTGCGTTTTATATTATCAATTTTCTGCACTATTGTAAGAACTGCAACCTTGAAACTTCTGAATATCGTTTCTTATGTTTTGTCTATGAGTGTATCAAATTTGATTACAATCGAACCACTCCTTCTATAACCCGATATTTTCGATTATCGATTTTCGTATTTATTGGAGGTACCTCGACACAAAACCTAGTTAAGAACACTCGCAGACGCTCATAGTACAACTGTGTAAATTTTCAAGAAAATCGGTTCAGCCGTTTCAGAATCTATGGGTAACGGATACACACACAGACACACACACACACACAGAAAAAGTTTCATTTATAAATAAGTTTAAATATATATATATGTTTTTGCGTGCGTGTGAGAGAAAGAGAGAGAGAGAGCGTGTGTGTGTGTGTGTGTGTGTGTGTGTGTGTGTGTGTGTGTGTGTGTGTGTGTGTGTGTGTGCTGCGTTTATAATCATTCTTGCATTGAGACCATATCGATCTTTTAAAAATTGCCCGTTTCAATAGTAAAAAAAAAACGAACTTTAAATGCTAGTAAACATTTCTATATGGAAGAAACATTTTTGTTTCGCTTTCTCTAGCCATCGAATAATTCTAGCAACTTTTTATGCCTCTGTTTTACCGAGGGAGATTAACAAAACTGTTTCAATCAGCGATCGAAGAATGGCGATGTGTCAGCATTGAAATAGTTGGACAAAAGAGTAATGTCTGAAAATAGAATGAGATTGTGTCAGATAAAAGCCGGAAAAAAGTTATTTGTCAAGGATAATAGAGGCACATCTGAAATAGATAAAAATTGTCAATAATCATATGCACAGTGGAAACATTTCAGCATGTAGCTGAAAAAATATTAGGGTTGACGGATTGTGTCTTATTATATCAGTCAGTTAAGTGCCATACTTGATGCATGCTTAGACAATCATGTCTCGAAAGAACCATGAATGACTTGGCAGACAATTTTCCCGCAGAAGAATGCTATTATTTTTTGTGGTAGACTAGTTATCAACCAAGGTTATAGAATCCCATCTGTTCTGCTATTTAATCCATAGCTGAAGGGAGAAGAGACAGATTAATATATTTCCCAAGAGTATTTGCGCGTAAGTAAATGCAACAAGTTCAACTGAAACTCGAACTCGTCTCTCCTATTTCTCGTTCCGAGCCGATATCAACAGCACTACAACGCACACCTGCATCTTATTATATACACACATTAATAAGGAATTCTGCCATGTTTGTAAAAAGTAGATTTATATTATTTGATAAATATTTTAAATTAAAAAAAATGCTGGATGATAGAGCGATATGGCTTATAAATTTAAATATATCCAAAACAAAACTAGTAGTGTTTCATCATCACCTAACAGAAACTGAATTATCTCCAGATATTAAGAATGGTTACTCTCTTTATTAGGTTCCTTTCAGAAAGTTAAGCGTTGAAAACAAAGAAAAGAGTACTGAACTGTTTCGTTATGTCTCTCCTTTTATATGGCATCGAATGCTGGACGATCTACTGAAAAATGAAGGAGAGAAATGTGGTTCTACATAAGAATTCTGTGGATACCATATACCGAACAAGTGAGCAACGACAAGCGTTTAGAGAGAATGCAAACAAAAAGGAAAAATGCTTAGCATCAGGAAGAGACTGTTGAGGTTTCTGGGACGTAATAAGGTAGGAGTGTTTAGAGAATCTAATACTCACAGGACGTATAGTGGGAAAAGAGACTGGGTAAAGTAGCGTGAGACATAACTGATGGGTCTCAGCAGGTAGATGGCGGAGCAGTGTTTAAGAAAGATAGCAAAAGAAAAAACTGTTGAGAGTGACAAGAGATAGCGACAAGTGGAAGTTCATGATCGTCTGCGGCATATAAAGAAGATGCTTTGAAAATCTGTTGGGACTACTTCACGCTAGACAATAAGTAAACAATTATCTTTTTTTATTATTTCTCGTTTTAATCGGAGTAGATATGTTCGCTCTCTCACAGTCCACAATCCTCACCAATTGTTGAACAGGAGTAGAGATTTATCATTTTTACCTGTTTATGACTGAGTTTGCCGTTCCTTCTACTGTTTTCTCATTTTCTTTAACCTTCACTAGCCCTTGCGTCTTAGTGTCATTTTTCCTTGTTTGAAGTGAATTGATTAAAAAAATTTCAAGTGAATCTCATATTTACAATTCATCGCTAATGAACCTGGAAAATAGTCATCTCCTTGTCTGGTTCCAGAAAATACATAATTTCTGCTGTTATGCTTGAACGCCAGAAAAATCAGATAAAACCAGAAATTGAGTATTGCTGCCATATCTGAGCTGGAGCTGCCCAATCTTCAGTTTAAAAACAGTGTTTACGCGGCCTTGTGGATGATGAATTATTTTCTACCCTATAACAATTTTTCAACAGAATATTACTTGGTGGTCTCTCACTGTTTTATGGGGAATTTTCAAAAGAACTTTATTTCTAAGTTCCACCTCTTCAAACTTGTAACCGTCCAGCCATGTATGCAGGCTTGACTCATTCTAATTTTCTTCATATGACATTGTTAAAGAGGAAGTTCTGTCTCTTTGTAGAACAGAATCCAGACAGGATTCTTCCCTAAACATTACGACTTTAACAATCGTTATCCGTCTTACATATCCTAATAATATCCACCATTTTAATTCTTCTACGCTTTTCCAACAAACTTACTCATTAAATTCCTAGCTTGGTCAGCTCTTGGGCTTTAGAAGTTTATATTGAACTATTATATAGACAGCCACCTGCGTTCGCCAGATGAATTACTCTGACAATCTTATCTGGATTTTCCCTGGATTAACGCAGATACCGGACGTTGGCTTCACACACACACACACACACACACACACACACACACACACACTTACCATGTACCTTCTACCACCCTCTTACCGCGATGATATAGTGTCCCTGTGCTTTTTCTACAAATACTTTCATAGTAATCGTTCTGATGAGATTTTACCTTTGGTAACTCGATTTTATGAATTTAAGATTGCTTCAAGGTTGGTGGCAAGGTCTCATAATTTAACAGTTGAAATGACTAGTTTCTTTTATTGTACTTTTGTAGAACCATCTTCAGTCGATTTATTCATTATAAATTTTAATTTAATGCTAATTGTTAGTTTCGGGTCTTCTAATTCCTATTTTTATATATTTACCTTTTTTAATATTTTGTATTGCTCACATTATCTCACTCTCACTAACTCCTTGTGTCTTAGCGACTTTATTGCTTTACTTGAGGTTAAATGATTTTTAAAAATTGAGACAAAGAGAAAAAGAGGGAGAGACAGATAGCTAGAGAGAGAGAGAGAGAGAGAGAGAGAGAGAGATCCAATGAGTTTCTAAAAAGTTCTAGCCTCGACCAAGAATCATATTAAAATTAATGCTGTTTTTCAGCGACTTGGTTAGATCTTTGGAAATAGCTTTAACCGATAACATATAAGCATCTTTCTTTCTGTTCACTTTCACAGAATCATATATGTGTGTATTTGCGTGCCCAGGAATTGATACGGTGATGTTTCCGCGCGGTGAACGTTTCTGCGGTGAATTGATAAGAATTAATTTACCAGTAAACAACTGTTTGCGTTTGCGCGTCGTATATATGTGTTTACGTCTATGTAGACATTCGTGTGCGCAAGCTTACAAGTTTGTATTGAGAAATGCACCTTTTTATAATGTATCAAAACATACGTTTTATTAATTGGATCTAAGGAAAGTGTTTTCGCATAATATATGAAAATCTACTTTATTTTTATCCACTGAAAGTAATCTACGTACAACTTAAATTTTCTTCTAGGCTTTCCAATTTAACGCTAGCTTCTGATATTATGGTCAACATTTGTTTTCACTTTATCATAAGAAATAAACAATTTTCATTTAATCAACTCTGAAAGTCATATTATATCTTTGCCACGCTAAGTTCGATAACATTTAATCTACTTACGAGTCGATCTCAGCAAATACATTTTTTAGCTTTTTTTATAAGAATCAAAACTAAAGAACGTTGGTCACATTTGATTTTCTAGGTGTGTTACAAATAAAAAGATAAAAATATTAAATCGAATATTTCGGTTTCAATGTTTCTCTAAGATTTTCTTTTTTTTCATAAATCGTTGTAATTTTGATTTGTTTATTTAAACTTTAATTTTAGAAAGTTCATCGGCGACTTCATGTGAACTAATTTTTATAAATGCCGTATTTTAATTAAATCATTTTTCTTATTTTCTTTTGTACCCCATGGTCGCCTTAAAAATATTATCGTTATTTTGTACTGTTATGTTATCTTTTGAGAGCTTGTAGTCTTCTTCTTTTCGTTTTTTCTTCTTCTCAATCTTTTCTGAGCCATGTCACTTCAGCAAGTGACAACGTTATGAAGAACCATAATCCCCCACGTCCTGGCATTTCTCTTCATGACTGTGACTTGTAGTTCTTAGGAACATTTGTCATTTTGCCAATCCTCTCACGCCCCATTCCGCTGTCCATTCAAAAAGCCCCTTCAGGCAGCTACCCCGTTGCCTTCCCCTGTCAGATCCTCCAAGCCTTCCTTCCATAATATGTCTCAGAAATGTCAAGTCCTTTTCTCTGATTGATGTGGAGTTGAACCTAGACCCCCAAGGACATAAGGAGCAATTCACCTGCCTCGTTAAACCGATCTCGTCAATCAGATCATCCCCTCAGAAATATCTGATATAAAGTTTTACGGCACAATGCCTGGAAGTTTCAGAAACCATCCGTTGCCCATAAAAACTTGAGGGTGAACTGGCATTCACGATAGACGAGGCACTCGTGGGAAAACAAAACTCCCAATGTATGTCGGGTAATTTGTTTCACTCACCCTTCTAGAGACGGTTTAGGTATGCCTACGTTGACATTCATCAACATACAATTTGCATTGCGTTCTAGATTGAATGTGTTTGAAAGCGGATGGAATATGGCGAATTCTGGAATGAAGACGCCAGTAGAAACTTGATGTCCCTAATTGATATGCATGTTCAACAGTGAAATTAATTTTAACCAATCTGGATCAAAAACTAAAACTAAAGAATTGTAAATTGAAGAATGTGTACCTACAAAAAATGCACTTAAGACATACAAACAAAGATAAATTTTGAATTGTAAATAAAAAGTTTAAATATATTTTCAGAAATTCAAAAAAAAATTTAAACGTTCATTTATATAAATTTTAAATATAAAAGAAAGTATTAATTTAAGAAATTATTTAAATCATTAAATTAATATAATATTCAATTAAATTAATAATTATTATAAATAATCAGTATTAAATTATATTAAATAAGCCGACAAGGCTGAATGCTTTGCCCGTAGATTCTCAACCAATTCGACACTGGACTCGTTAGGAATACCTACACCAGACTTCCCACCCAGAACTAAGGCTCAACTAAATAACGTCCACATTACACCCTCGCTGGTCGCCAAGATAATTGCGCAACTTGACCCACACAAAACGAGCGGCGGCGACGGAATCCCAGTCATAGTACTGAAGAAATGTGCCCCAGAACTCTCCTCTGTCCTCTCTAAACTCTATAACCTCTGCCTATCTGCTTCCTGCTTTCCTGCCTGTTGGAAGTCCTCCGGCGTAGTACCTATATTTAAGAATTCTGGCGAACCCTCAGACCCCGCCAATTACCGTCCTATTAGTCTCCTCCCAATCTTTGGCAAAGTTTTCGAAGCCATTATCAACGCCGAGGTGACTCAGCATCTTATGGCCAACGGGCTTCTCTCTGACAAACAGTATGGGTTTCGCTTCACCAGGTCTACTGCTGATACGCTAACGACCATTACCGAATACATATACCAGGCACTTGACAAGAATGGTGAAGCCCGAACCGTTGCCTTGGATATCTCCAAAGCATTCGACAGGGTCTGGCATGCTGGCCTCTTGTGCAAACTGCGGAGCTATGGGATAACTGGACATCTGTTTGACCTCATCCAGGCTTTCCTCTCTAACCGCACATTGAAGGTGGTATTAAATGGGCATGCCTCCCAAAACTACCAGACGAACGCGGGCGTCCCTCAAGGTTCTATCCTAGGCCCCACGCTCTTTCTGATCTACATTAATGATCTCCCCGACACCATTAGATCCCAAGTTGGCATGTATGCCGACGACACAACAATCTACTCCCGCATCGATCAGAAACCAGGTCTGGACGACAAAGTGAACCTCGCTGCCGTACTTGAAAGGGACCTCCAATCCGTAGTGACCTGGGGTAGGAAATGGTTGGTAAATTTCAATGCCTCCAAAACAAAGCTGTTATCAACTAATCACCATAGACAATCGCATCTACCTCCCATTAGCATGGGACAGGCTAGTCTCCCAGAGAGTAAAATACTACGCCTCCTTGGCCTTACACTCTCGGCGGACCTCAAATGGAATGACTATATTGAATCCATTGCCAAATCTGCTGCTATGAAAGTCAGCTCTCTGTGCAGGGCCCGGAAATTTTTCCCACCTGAAACTATTCTGCACATATACATATCTACCATCCGCCCGTGTATTGAATATTGCTGCCATATCTGGTCAGGTGCCCCTGCTGCTCTCCTTGGGCTTCTTGACAAAATACAAAGGAGGATCTGTAACCTGGTTGATACTGACTTGGCAGACCGGCTGCAGCCGCTCTCACACTGGCGTGATGTGGCTTCCCTGTGCCTCTTCTACAAGTACTTTCATGGCTTCTGCTTCGATGAGCTCAGATCACTGGTGTCGCCTAAGCACGAATTTACACGAGATACTAGATTAGCAACGAGGTCCCACCCTTTTACAGTTAAACAAATAAGATGTAACCGTAAATTCTACTCCAACAGCTTCTTTTCTCGCGCTTCCCGCCTGTGGAACTCCCTTCCACAAGTCTGCTTTCCCGACAGTTACAATCTCCAGGTGTTTAAATGTAGGGTCAATAGACACCTCCTATCACACTAACTCCCAACTATTCTCACAACACTCTCATCTACCCAACCCTCATTCTCGGTATCCTTACCCGCCTATCACCCATCCTCTGTCATTTCCTATATTTAATCAGCCTTTCTCCACTCTACGTAGCCCCCTGCACAGTAGTGGCAGTGACATGCCTTGCTCGGGGTGAAACGCTTATAAAAAAAAAAAAAAATTATTATTAATTATTATTATTAATCATTAATTAAATTAGCTAAATTAATAAATTGATAATTAAATCATTAAAGCAATTATTAAAATTGAATTATTCATTAATTTAACTATTTACTTATTAATTATTTTTTAATTAATTAATTAATTTCAACCGATCTTGATCAATGAGTGCAACTAAAGAAATGTCAGCTTGTACCTACAAATGTGTATCTTAAGTGTACCTTAAGCAAGTGTACCTACAAAAAATGAGTTTATATTAATAAGAATATTGGATGAAATAAAAACATTTAAAACATTGTTTACGTTTTGGTTCAAATTGATTGACTGATATTTTTTAGGCTTATTGATCTATTGTGTCTCATTTAATACCGGAATGTATTTCGGATAAATAAAATAATTTTTTGCGCGTGAATATTGCATTCATTTTATTTTATTTTTTTTTGAGAACAACAATAGGTTTTCCAGATACAGGTTCTAATATTTAACCAATTGCCCAGATAAGACTACAAGTTGTCTATGTCTATATTTCTGAGATGAGGTAGTATTTATACTATTCACATTTTTAGGACTATTGTCCTCATCTTAGTTGCAATTTGTACTCCGTTTCGACCGTTGTATACTTTGTCCTTCTTTAGGTGCTACGAATTTCGAACTGAACCCTTTATTATGATCACTGGGGTTTAGCGAAGCCTCTTTGGTAGTCATGGGTTATCTCCCTCTAACCCGACTATTTGTTCACTGCTGTAGTCTGGTATTGAACTCGCAACTCTTTGGGTCATGTCACTGGAACTAACCAACGTCTATATCCATGTGTCCTTAAGGATAAGATCAACTGAATTTCTCGGATTTATAAATCTAATGTTCAGTAACCATTTTTAACAGAGTTCATATTGCAATTTTTGATGATAACGCTTTTCTGTAGTATTTTTTACCAGAGTTCACATAGCAACTTTTGATGATAACGCTTTTCTCTAGTATTTTTTACCAGAGCTCATATTGCAATTTTTGACACTGATGATTTTTTCTGACACTCCCTATCACTGGTTTCTATATTGTATTCATCTCTATGTTTGGTCGGCTTAGGATATTTTTTAGCCTAGTATATGTGCTGATTCTTTACGTTTACGTAGTTTCCAGTGGCGTCCTTTATCTATTATTTCAACTTCATCCCATAGGGGACAGAGATCACCTTCCTCCTTCCATATGTGGTCAGCTACGCCTGATTTTCCTATTTCCCCTCGTGTTACGGCCCTACGATGTTTATGTAGGTTTACTGGAAATTATATAATATGAGAACAGTATGATGACAATAGTCCGAATAATGTAAATAGTGTAAGTTTGTTTATGTAGATAAGATTATCCGCAAGTTGTGCGGATTATACTTGTGACGCCTTGGTTAAATTCATTCGCAAATATTCTGAAATGTTCAGATTCTATCTTTTAAATAACTGGGTTGAACGCCATCGCGGTTTTCACTCAAGATACGGCGATTGGTGCAATGGTTAGCAAGCGTGTCTCGCTAGAACCTATTACAATTGTGTAGTGAGTTCGATCCTCAATGGATACCCCATAATTTCGGTCTTGTGCCACATCTAAGCGGCGCTTAGAAAATGAATATCACCTTATTCTCGCGCATTGTTTCTTTTGTTTGAATGTATATTTTCTTGCCGAAATATTAATCAGTAAGATAACATGGATATTATTCCCGCGAGATGATTCGACGAACGCTAATCCCAATGAAGGTTAATTTTTGACTTGAAGTTTAATCATCTGTATGTTATATCCCAAAGTCAATTAGAATTTTGGATACAGTAGAACGAAGTTCAGATTTTCTTTGTTGTTTAGGCACGTTCTTTGACTATCTGTACAAGTATGTTTCCTACGGCCACCAAACGTAGATCAAAGTTTGTAACAGATAAAAGCCGACAATCCGGGGTGTTTCACACATTGGATTCTTTTCAGATGGCCTAACACCTGATAAATCAACGAAACAAGATTCTTGAACTGGAAACGACGAAAGTTTGCATAAACGGAATCATCAAATACTTCGTTATCAGATAAAGTACTCAAAAGTGAGGATTTAAAGAAACGAATTAATAATTGTCACCATTGGTCAAATGGTGACAATTATTAATTCGTTTCTTTAAATCCGGTGCTAGGAAGGATGGGTCACTGTGTCGGGCCAGGAAGTTTTTCCCACCTGAAACCATCCTGCATATATATAAATCAACCATTCATCCGTGCATGGAGTACTGCTGCTATATATTTGCAGGTGCCCCCGCTGTTCATCTCCGTATTCTTCACAGGCTCCAAAAGAGAATCAATAATCTGATAGGTACCGACTTGGTGGCTCGACTACAGCCACTTTCTCACCGACGAGAAGTGGCTTCCCTTTGTCTGTTCTATAAATACTTCCATGGCTTCTACTCCAACGAGCTTGAGTCATTTGTGCCTCCGCAACAGGTGTTTACTCATGCAACCAGACTTACCCATTCACAGTTAGATCAACTAAATGCAGACGAAAATTCTACTCTTTCAGCGTCTTTTCCCGCACTTCCCGCCTGTGGAACTCGCTTCCTTATTCTTGCTTTCCTGACGGCTACAACCTCCAGAGATTTAAATGCATGGTCAATAGTCATCTCTTAACTAATTGACCCTACTTCTTTCCACACTGTCCTGTAGATCCTTTCCGTTTTCTCCACCTTTGCAACTGTCATCACACCTGTATTCCTATTCTTCTCTTGCTCCTTTCTAACTGGGTCGTCTCCTCACTCTCCTCTAATCCTTTTACTCGTATGCAGCCCCCTGCACATCAGTGGCGTTACCGCTTCGCTCGGGGTGATATGATAAAAAATACAGAAAATGTCTTCTTTTCTAAAACAAATTAAGGGTTTCATGCAAACTCAAAAAATATATATACTTTTTCATAATTAAGTTTTATATATATATATATATATATATATATATATATATATATAAATATATATATGACTAATATATTATGCTCTCATTACAATTGAACTCTCCGGAGAAGAAGATTTTAAAAAGTTTCCACTTCGGCTATATGCGTGACTCTTCAGAAATGAATTGAGTTCTCTCGATGACTGGCGTCTATACACACTGCTTATATACAAGACGTTAAAATTTCCCTTCTCTGATTCCATGCGCCGATGGATTAGGGAATAGCGACTCCAACTGACGCCAAATCGGTCGAGTTTCGATCCCGGCCAAAAGCAAGTGGATGTCCCTAGCCACAATGATGAGCTGTGATACAGCGAAATAGACTTGTATGTGGATGACTAATATATTATATATATATATATAATATTACAACACACACACATGTATGCTTTAACCCCGTCACCGACTTTTTGTGCTCCGTTGGGGCCAGGAATAAAGACAGAAGACACAATAGTGTTAAACAAATATATTATAAGAGCAGTAGTATAAATATATACCAATGAGCAATTATTAGCGTGGCTATTTAGTCTGGATGTCAGTAATCAACTTTTACTCACTCTACAGTATTTAGTTGACCCTCCCACCATGTGACTCAAGGTCATTTTTATGTGGGTCAACATGTGACACAAGGTCAAGACAACATGTGACACAAGGCCATTTTATGTGGGTCTCCCAGGCCATATATCCCGGCTTTTACTCCCTCTCTCTCTCTCTACTCTACAAAACAGCCCTGCTACTTATATATATGTATATATCGGAAAGTCCATCAGAATATTTACCGTGAAATATTTATGGAGACGGCACAGAGAAACAACATTACGGCGGTGCGAAAGTGACTGAGACCAAGAGTTAATTTTAATACTAAAGTTTTTCTATGTGCCGTGTTCTTTCACGATATTGGATATCATGTTTTTCTACAGCTTTGTGTCCTTCGTAGTTCTTAGAAGCGTTTATCACTTTGCTCGCTTTTCTAATCCTGATTCCGTCAAACATTTGCACAAACTCTTTAGGTAGGTTATGTGCTGGTTTCCTTTGTTCCTCTTTCATTCATCATGTTCTGTGCATTTTAAATTTTCAAAGCCCACTTTCCTCATTACGCGTCCTAAAAATTTCAATTGTCTCTTTCGCTTTCTACGTATAAATATCATTTTTCTTTCCATTTTGTCGAAATCTTCATCGTTGTTCACATCTTCAGTCTATGATATACTAAGCATCCTTCCATTGAATCATATTTTCGTTGCCTGAAGTCCCTTCTTCATCTGTTAAATGCATGTTCAGTATTCACTACCATACAGAAGGATCCATATTCTCATAATGGCCCAAAACACTTGTCTTTGTTTCTAACAAAACCTTCCTGTTTCTTTATACTTTGCTTCACTTTTCGATGGCATCTTTCTCTATTCTAATCGGATTTGGTGTTACATACTCTGTCATCGGTTACAACACATCCTAGATATTAAAATTGTTGTACTTGCTTAATTTTGGTATCTACAATTTTGCACTTTGGGTTGTTTTTTTTGTTTTTTGTTTTTTTTTTTCATTTTCTGCTTACAATTGATGCTTCGTCTTTTTAAATCTCAGGAATTAGTAACACGTTTTCGTGCAAATATAATAATATATTAGAACACAAGTAAAAGGCTTCGAAAATCGCACATTATTTCCCGAATAGAATCTTACATTCCAAATCCCTGCTCTGTCATCCATTTGCTCAAACCCATCAAATATGGCATTCGTTGTTTTCTGTGTCTTTATTTCTGTCTATATGTCCTGTGAGTATCCCATTTTCCAAGCCCTCCTTCCTCATTTCATGTTCCAGAAGCATCAGTTGTCTTTTTCTTTTTCATCCTCTTCAAAACTTCGTCGTTGCTAATATGTTCTGTCCTTGGTATCCCCATCATCCTTCTTAGATTCACATTTCGGTTGCTTCATGTCTTTCTTTCATCTTTGATGAGATTGTCCAGCATCACTGATGAATAGGCATGACATGATAATCCAGTATTTTCTTCTTTGTTTCCAATGAAATTTTCTTGTTTCTCAATATTCTATTCAGCTTTTGGAATACATCCTTCACCATGCCACTACGCCTTCGGATCTCACTGTCATACTTTCTGTCTTCTGTTAGAACGCTTCCCAGGCATTTAAATTTCGTTACTTTGTTGATTTCAGTATCCCCGATTTGTGGCCGGCATTTTGGGCTCTTCTTTTTACCGTTTACCATGCATTCAGTTTTTTTTTTTTTTGTAGTATATGTTTAGTACTTTCTTTGCACTTTCGTTAATTACTTTCTGTAGGAGGCAGTTTTCTTTCAGTGTCTTCTATCCACATTGTATCTATTGCGTATCATATATTCTTTAGATTGTGCTGAGAATGCATTAAGAACTGGCAGAAAACGGTTAATTTCTAAGAAAATGGAAAAGAAAAATGTTAGCGATATCTTGAAGAATCCTCACTTAACAACAAAGGACATTGTTAACGATGTAAAACATTAGGGTTGAATATATTGACGAAAACAGGCACTGGGCGCTTTCATAGAGCAGAACTTTGAGCTTGTCTCCCAAGGAAAACTCTCTTGCTTAAGGCTAAACGCAAAATGGAGAGTAGCTTATTTTAGAAGCCATCTAGAAAATAGAAGTAAATATTAGAGCTCTGTTATCAGATCATATGAAACCAAGCTAGAATTATTTGTTCACATGAACGTCTGTTATAAGTGAAGAAAAGTGAATGTTCGTGAGAGCATTTAAGCTATCTTTTGCTGTTTTTAGACCGGGGTATCCTGGATGAAGTATTTGGCTACTCTTAAAAATTATATAAAACAAAGTGCACGAAAGATGTCTTTGGGGTGTCACTGCATCTTCTATCTAACATGACAATGACCCTAAAAACACGGCACGAATTTTTGCAAAATACATAGATGATAGCTAAACTAATGTACTAGCGTACCTCGCACAAAGTCTTGACCTAAACCCCACTGAAAATTTATGGGCATATTTTAAAAAAAATTAAATGAGGAAAGTTTTTCAAACGTGCAGGAACAAGATGCTATTGCCATGGAAGTATGGAGTAAATTATATATCAGTATGCGCAGTACTTTACAAGACTGTAAGCAAGTATAAACAACGAAGAAAGGCAATAATCAAGAATGAAGGTTACACAATTGATTATTGAAGCAAATGATCTAATAATTTTGTTCTATCTTCATTTTATCTTATGTGTATGTTGGTGCTTTGTATTGTTGTTTACATGATAAGAAATCAATCAATTATTTCATTATTTCTGAAAAAATGTACATGAAAATTTGATGTATAACATTTATTTGTAATTATAGAAGCGGGGTGAATAATTGTGTTCACAGATGTATGTAGTGGAACATAGAGTCACTCTGAAACAACGTTCAGTAATTGTGCTATGGTTTTATTATTAAGTATATCTTAAAAGAAGGAGATAATATTCTCATGTTCTGCATCTTTGTAGGCTGCGCATTTCTTACAGTCGAGATGTGGCAAATCTCTCGCTACTCTGTCGCTATTTTCATATATTTCAAATGAACTACACTCCGTATCTGCTTAATTTTCAAAATTTAGCATTTTATTCTATTTGAAAATATTAACAGTAAACTAGAAAAATCCCCCTGAAGAGTCGACGTAAAATTCGCCTATAAAACTCTGGACTCGGTATACTGATGGTAACATTAATCAGCTAAGAGGAAACCTTTTACTCTCTCTCTCTCTCTCTCTCTCTCTCTCTCTCTCTCTCTCTCTCTCTCTATCTATCTATCTATCTCACCCACAAACACTCACACACACACACACGCACACACACACACACACACACACACACACACACACACACACACACATATATATATATATATATATATATATATATATATATATTATAAAGAGAGAGAGAGTTAGACGTTATGTATTGTAGTTAGACAGAAGAGTCCAACATACATGAAATGGGGAGTTACTTTCCACATTTATTTGATCGATTTCTTTAATCAACGCAGGCCATTCGATATTTGTGCCTCCAGACATAAATATTCACACTAAATGGCCCATCCTCAAGATATATATGGATTTCTGCTATTTTGATTCGTGTGGGTTAAACCATATACGACTTGATATTTTCACGCAGCGATTTAAAGATATAATAATTTCAACATATTTATTAATCAAAGATCGTTCTATTCAGAATATAAATTCAAACACTGGAAATATTTTCTTATTTATTTATAAAAATTTATCCTAAATATCTTCCATTTTCGACTTCATACAGAGTTCTCCATAATGCTGATTTATAATTTCTGGGCGGATTAAGTCACTGAACTGTTTGCGGTTTATTGGTGCATGGGTACAGGGGTAAACCGTCTCTTATTATACGATACAAGAATAACTGGTCCTGATTCTGGTACAGCAGAACCTCACACGTTCTCATTTCATCTGAGAACAGACTCTACAAGTAATATTTCTTGAAATACTTAATCAACCCAAGAATTATGCGATGTTATTTTTTTTTTTTTTTTTTGCCGTGGAAGTATCGGTAGTATTCTCTTTGAATTCAATTTTTCGTTACTTTTTTTCAGATCTTAATTTCTCCATGGGTAATTTTCTTCGATTCTGAAAAGAAAAATGCAATAAAACTATAAAAGATTGGAAATTCTATTATATTTCTATATACTAACATGATTCGCGACCCCTTTAATTTACGAGTTGCTAACTTCAATATGGTTTTAATTTTAGTATAGCGTTAGGTTCTCTCTATGGGCCGGATTGGGTTGCATAAAGACAAATTTACCTTGGCAGGCGTCTACTACAAGGATTAGTTAGCTGTTCTAAGAGACTTTCATCGTCGGATAAAAACGGCTATGCTAACTATCGTCCATGGTAATTATAAAGTTTAGGCAGGACAGAGGAGAGTTTAGGGGCACTTTTCTTCAAGACAATGACCGGAAGTCAGTCGCCACCGCTCGCCTTATGGAGGTCAAGTTATGAAATTCATTTATATACCAGAGAGAAGAAGTCGTGCATATATCTCTTAGTTGAGTCTCAGTTCTAAAAGGAAAGTCGGAGGTGGATACTCCAGATTCTAATGTAGAATTTGAAGAAAATCTGCGAGCAAAGCACTCAGCCTTGTCCACAGATACTGTGAGGAGCTCAAATTTATTAAGCGATGAATGGAGGACGTGCTGTTGTTCAGCACACATTTGAAGAGTCGCCAATAGTTTTTGGAGCCGAACTTGCGGGCAGATGCTTGCATCCTCATTCTCCCAACAAACAACATCCTTTTTCATTACGGGTAGAGGCAAATAAACGCCTATTATAGTCAGACGCGCGGCTCTGAAGTAGCTTGAAGAAATGGTTCCCGTGAGCAATGGCGGCAGAGCAGGCAGGAGAGAACCAAGGGGACGAATGAGGTTTGGGGTGGAACTTCCTCATCGATATGAAAGCATCGATGCCAGCTTTCACTCAGGAGGAGAGTTTGAGTACAGATGCCGAAAAACAAACCTTCAACATCAGCAGCTGTAATAAAAGAAAAAAGCTTTATCGAGTGCATTTAAGCATGATAAGTAGCAGCAGTAGTACTTATCAGCAGGCACGTAAGTTTTAAGGTTGGATCATAAATCTGGTAACGTAGTAACTATGAGTTCAATCTCTGAACCGGGCAGTGTGTAGTTGGAATAAGTGGAAACGAGAAAGCAATAACTGAGCATTACAAAATATAGACAGGGGAAGTGGAAGGATAACAATCTACCCCTGTATATTAAATAAAGAGTTCAGTTGGAAATTCTCTGTAGGTTACCTGATGAAGACCGGAGAACAAAAAAGACAGAAACGTTTTGATAACAACAATCAAAAAAAGACAAGATTTTGTGTTTAAATAATCTCATCTATTATTTTATCGCCATCTCAGATGGAAAGGAGATATATCATTTACAAATGTTTACATTTTCAGTGAGTTCAAAGGCCAAATGGAATGACATTGGCTGGAATTTGAATAGCACATACCAATCCTTCTGTCCGTGTTGATAACCATGACGCTACGCTTATAACTAAATACGTACATCGACGAACACTAAAATGAAAAAAAGCCCTTGGAAAGATGATTATACTCGATTATGTCCAAAGACTATGAATGCCAAATTAATCTCAGCATCTCTACACTGACAGAAGAGTAAAAAATTGCAATCAAAGCCATCACTTCTAAACAATTTCTGGAAATGTTAGCTTAAAAAAAAATAACAAGTAACATGTTAACTGCGAAAATACTGTAAATAACAAAAACGTCGGAAACAACAAGGCAAATTCTATTATGCAAAACGGATTTTCAAAAATACAAAAGAACATATAAATTGAACTGGAGGACACATATCTGAAAGAGAAATGTGACGAAATTCAGTTGAAGACAGTGAAAGCCTCGAGTGTTAATCCGCAGAAACAGAGAAAGGAAAAAAAAATGAGAAAAATCAAATCCTTGAAGCACATTCGAAACATGAAAGTTTTTTTTTTCAACCTGCCTCAAGTCAAACGTTGAGTTTCATCAAATTTGAAGTCATGAAAACAATCTATATTTTGGTGCTGCTTGTTTTTCTAAGTTTCTTCAAAGAATATTACTGAGGCTGTTCAAATCTAGTATCACTTGTGTATGATCATGGCATCCACATGGCGTTTTAGTTAGAGAATTGATTTCAAAGTTTAGATAATATATTCTACGCGATATTATTGATCGAAAATCTTCCTGTGTATTGATGTGTTTTATAATTTTGTTTCTTAAACTTCTAAAGTTGTTTTAAATCAGTTGAACCAACTTTTATTTGATAGCCTAAAATAAACACTAAAACAAAATGTTTGCCATATATTTATATTTTTATTAGCAAAGGTATTCCTTTAATATTATTTAGCATGTATTCGTTGTGTCTCACTTCTCCCCAGTTATGGGATAATTAATAGGTAAAATAGGCTCTGCAGCATTTGAAGAATTGTTTTTAATCATTTCACCCCAAGCAATGTAGAACTGTCACTGATGCGTAGTGGGTGTTACATAAGAGGAGAGTGATGAGAAAAATGAACAAGTTACAGGGGGGTGTCAGAGAATGTGTAAGAGAACGATGATAACACTGGTGTGAAGAGAGAAGAGTGGAAAGGAAGAACATGACACAAGGTTTTTCAGAGAAAGGATGCTAGTCAAGGAGATTGACATTGCATTTAAATTCTTTGAGATTGTCAGGAAAGCAAGTATAGGGAAAGGAGTTCCACAGGCGGGATGTGCGAGAAAAGAAGCTAAGAGAGCAGAAGTTGCGGTTACATTTAATAGATTTCACTGTAAAAAGGTGGGACCTAATCGTTAGTTTAGTAAATTGACTTAATTCATGCAGAGGGGGCCCCCATCCATGCGCGACATGGCACTACAAGAAACTCCGATATTATTCAACTGTTGGTCAGAGAAGCCTCTCAAAAATCTAAGCAAGAGTTCAGGTTCCTAACTACCAGTCGGATTCAGAAACCAAGAAACTGCCAACCCGGTACTCTTAGAATGAAAAGATGTCACCACCATCCACACACATTGCAAAAAGCTCACGACAGCACTACTATTAAGATCTGAAGAGAGAAAAGAAACCAAGAAGCCCTTCCTAAACAGGAAACAATGAGACTTTACTACTGTTCAAAAGAAGATGGAAGAGTATGAACTGGGTAATAGTACGATCTATCGACTCAAATAAAAAAAAACTGAGTAGGTTTAGAAGAAATACCATTCAAGTATCCAAATATGTAATGTCAATTCACTCATAATAAAGAAAACGATAGAGTACGCCTTGTTTGTTTTAATTTTGTCGACCGCACGTAGGGTCAGCTGTGCACTGTCTGGGTGAAAAAGTAGCACCATGATGCAATTCCTTCTTAAATCTGGAAACGGTATGTTGTCATGCTTAGCACTTGCGTCGGAAACTCCAATATCAACATTTTAGAGTGGTTTGTTGTTAATTTGAGGACAGTCCAGGAGATTCGAAAAGGGTTGGATGAGTCTAATAATGATTATGATGTTGAGAATTACACGATGTGCCTTGAGAAGGTAGCTCTGCTATGAGTTAAGAGGATGGCTCCTGGAAAGCCCTATATTTGGAAACGTGACTCTTCTCCATGCAACACAAGCAAGAGAACCTAGATATGGATACCAGACAATTTCTGCGGCCATATCACCCCTACAACTCTCTATTTACAAGAACCTAAGAATTATAAAAAAGTCAACATACTCATTAATAACTTAGTAGTTGATATCAAACTTACTATTAAATTATAAGTGACAAAATAAAGATTAGCGACAGAGTCAGAAAATTGAACTTTGATCATATAATACATTACTATAAAAGATCACAAACCCGAGTTTGAAATAAATTGCACGACCAGACTTATTAATTCAACTAAACCAGAAATTGGTAAAATTAGCAAACACATGCGTGACAGAGTCACCTTACAAATTGAACAAAGCATAAGTTTAATCCGATGGAGTAACACTACTGATGTCATTAGTTGTTTCAACCACATTAACCCCAAATCTAAATGTTTGTTTATCTAATTTGATAAAGTGAACTATTATTCAAAGAACTTGTTAACCCTGGATTTTGCAATGAAATACTTTGATCTCACAAATAAGGAAAGAGATATAATATTAAACTCCAAACAATCGGACTTCATCCACAACAATGGACAGTGGACAAAGTCTAACTCAAAGGACCTGTTTGACATTGCCATGGGATCACTAGATACTGCAGAATCATAGGACCATGTAAGTCTATTCATTTTGTACAATCTAACTGCACATGGTGATGTTGATATAGCTGACATTGGATTATATAAAGACGATGAGCTTATGATTGTCTACAAAATCTAAAGTAGATAAAATTCGTAAATTTATACATAGCCTAATGAAAAACTATCCTAAACAATTGTCTTTCTAGATGTTACTGTCAGTCAGTCAGTTAAGTGCCATACGTGATACACACTTTAGCGATCATGTCTCGGAAGAGACATGACTGACTGGACACAAGATTATCCCGCAGTAGGTTTCCATTGCTTTCTGCGGTAGACTGGTTGCCGACCAAAGCTACAGAACCCTATCTGTCCTATTATTTAACCCATAATTGGAGGGAAGAGGCGGATTAATACCTTTCCCAAGGATATTTGCGCGTAAGTAAATGCAAGGAATTCGACTGGAATTCGAACTCGGCTTCTCGATTTCTCGTTCCGAGCCGATATCCACTGCACCACGACGCACATGTTACTGTAAATTTAGTTAATTTCGCATACTCACCGTACGCAACATATAATGCTAACCCTATCTACATACATCTTAAATCAAATCACTCCTGTCTTTTATTAAACACATGCCACATTCTGTTGAATAGAGAAAAAACAACAATTCCTCAATTGAAGACATTTTTATAAAAATAATCAATGCTACAATACTGCCCTAAAAGCAGCTGTTATAAATGCAATAACATTAAATATTATAAGCAGAATAATAGTCATATCAAGTATAATTAAAATAGAATTATAATTTGGTACATACCACCATTTAACCAAATGGTTAGTACTAAATAAGGCAATACATTTCTTAACCTAGTTCAAAAACACTTCCCAACAAATAACCCCGTTAGCAAAATTTTGTTAAAGAAGACACCGAAACTTAGTTATAACTGCACCGATAATCTTGAAATGATCATAAAAAACAACTATAAAATCCTAAAACAATATCAAAAAATTAATAATCATGAGCAACCTGTTATAAATAACGGCAATATTACTAATACTTGTAATTCTCATACACAAACAAATGTTCTTTGCAAAATGATGCTTTAAAAATTCCATAGTATACCAAACTACCATCTTCACTACAGAAAAGTTAAATCTTATCAAATATTAATCAGTAGTTTTGAGAATAATATTAAGGATCGTTTTCATCATCATAAATTATCCTTTAATAAGAAAACCTATAGTAACTCAACTTCTCTCTCCAAATATTATTGGCAATTGAAAGATGCAAATAAAACTCCTACATTAAAATAGAAGATTTGAACAAAAGCTTAAACATATAAATCGTTTGATGAAATATGTTTATTTTACTTACAAAAAAATCCATATAATTACATTTCCAAAAATAACTTACTAAACCAACGTAATGAAATTAATACTTACTGCCATCATAAGATGATTCACACTCTTAAACATATCTAAGATTATCTCAAACTGTTTACTATTTACTAGAATCTATAAACATTCCCCTTTCATTTAACTATATATAACTTAAAACTAAACTTTATTAACTATTAGATTATTGTGTACGCTTATTTTAACTACTAGTAATCTCTGAATTCTAGTAATTTTGCTTTTAAAATTTATTTTATGACCTTACGTGTATTTTTTCAAAATAGTTTTTTATATTAACAAAAGACTTTTAATTTTTTTAATTTTTTTTTATTTAGTGTTCTTATTTTTATTTTCATTCTTTTCGCATTTAAAAAATACATTAGCTACAGTTTTGTTCAATTCTGCGACAATATCTATCGCGTATATTCATTTCGTGTACAAATGTATTTTTATATTTGTCTAAGACCTACACTAAAAACAACAATAGGTTAATTAGAAACCAAAATAAATATTCAGTCGTCCTGAAATCAGTCCGAATCCATTCCAAGTTTTAATGTATTTATTTTACAGATTTCTTGGAGACACGCGGTTTATCCAGTGAGTCAAATATTTGTGTGCATAGCACTTGATTCGGTGGAGCTGATTAAATATCATCTATTCACATATAAGAATTATATGAATATACAAATTTCAACAAAGTTTACTTGTTTCTTTCTTCTTTTTCAAATGCCAAAATATATGCGTGTTTTTTTTTTGTTTTTTTTTTCTATTGCTACAGTATTCTTCCCACGAAACACTGTACATACATATTTATGAGCAAAAGGAAAAACACAACTTCACACACACACACACACACACACACACACACACACACATATATATATATATATATATATATATATATATATATATCGAGCGTATAATCTATACTGGAAATCGTTGTCAGTATCAAAAGGAATCAAAAATGCTACCTAAACCAACTTTCTATTGTTTTGTTTTTTATTGTCCAAATGTTTCGCTCCCTCCAACCACGATTGTATCTTCGTCCCTCTTGACGTCAGTATTTCTCTTTGCTATTTTTTGTTTTCGTTTTCTCATTCGAAGTATTCGCCTACTTCTTTCTTCTATCTTTTAATATCCCTGTCATAAGAGCTTCTCAGTAGTACTCGACATGGACAAGGACTGATGCAGTATCCGGAGTCAATATCTCAATATTTGCTCTCACAAGACAAAAGCCATCGTTCCCATGTCTTTCCGGCGCCGGAAGACATTTGCCAGCGAGCAACGTTTGTTTCTCATCGGTATTCATGAGCGGACCAAGTGGAAACGTTTTTTTTTTAAATTGATACTCCACTTCAGTACGTGACACATCACACCAATATCTGTAATTCCTTGCGAGACTTGATTTCTTTTCTGAAAAGAATAATTTACGCATTGGAAGGCGTTGTATTAAAATAAAATAAAAATCTGAATATGAAATTAATTCTATTGTAAAAACATAATTGAATCTTATTACTTCGATCAGTTAGGTTTTTGCTCATTTCTCTGAAGCAAGCATTGATTTTTAATTGTTGAAGTGTAACTAGTATAACTTTAAGTGTTTTCAGAAAAATAAACCAATAATCAATTCAAAATAAAATTATGGGAGTGAAATTTGTTTGCTAAACCAGTCTTTCAAAGATCAAACAGAAGGTTGGTTTCTACAAAATATCCGCTTTTTAAACACTCGACTACTCGCCAACAAATAGGCGCCTGAGTAAGAAAGATTAATTGATTTGTTTTTTATGGGTTATCGACTCTTTGTAGGTTATTTAAAGACAGAAAATATTTAAGACTTTAAGAAATTTTATAACAAGTAACAATATCGAGTCATTAGATATTACACCATCCGCACAGCCTACTTTACAGCTCCTGATATTTCCAAGCATTCAGCCATCAAATTACTGACAAGGTCCAACTTTGATGATCATACGGGAAACTGTGTTACAACGGGATGTGACCTTCTGTCTGCCTACCTCGGGTGAGGGTAATTTTGCAATACTAAAAAATACTTGTAAATATCATAGTGAGTATGATTCTTACGAAATGTCCTACACTTTTTCATCTGTGCCAAAGTAAGTTAATCTTAGTAAATATCAGTTAGATAATGTAGTGAATACAATCCTCAGATAGTGCAAAATTCTTTTAGCCTTGTGCCAGTCAAAGCTAAGTTTAGCAAGTATCGTTCATTCAATAAAGTCAGAGTAAAAGGTTCAAATCTAGCGGATTTGTTTCAAAATGATCATCTAGTGAGTTTCACACTGAAACAGAGCTCAGTTTTATAGCCTTCTGTAATGTGGTGAGTTATTTATAGGGCTGAAATTTTTCTAGTCTTGTACCGGACTAAGCTAAGTAAGTGCGGAATGCAAGGAGGTTAATAATAATCGCTTGGTTTGATTTTTTCTTAATAGGCCATACACAAGGAGTAATATAAAAGAAAGAATAAAAATATCGTAGTTCGGAAAATCATCTAAAAGATCAATAAAAGTAATATTATTGAATCGAAAGTCTAAGAAGCTCTAAATAATAACGAACTGAAATATCTTGGTTGTTGCTTGCTTGTTTTAATTAACCACATATCAATCTTTATGGGTTATTTAATACCAAATCTAACAACAATCTTCCGAGTCACAATCCACTGCTCCACACACTCATCCGCAAGTCGGTGAATTCTTTGCTGGGCTAACGAACGCAACAGAATTATGCGTGCAATGAATCATGCAAACTTAGTGGTAAGATGTGACCTTAACCTCCATACTATTCGTAAGAAACTCCACTTCTCTCCTAATATTAATAGAGATTTCTTCCTTAGTCATATGTCTTAAATAGATTTTATACCCACTCTTTCGTGTAGACACACATGACTTCTATCTAACGTAAGTACCATTTGATAGCATTTCAAAGGCACCACAAGTATTACAACAATATTAGAAGTCAGTCAGTTAAGTGCCATACGTGATACACGCTTGGGCGATCATGTATCGAAAGAGACATGACTGACTGGGCAGAAGATTATCCCGCGGTAGGTTGCCATTGCTTTCTTGCCGGCCAAGGCTATAGAACCCAATCTGTCCTGCTATTTAACCCATAACTGGAAGGAAGAGACGGATTAATACCTTTCCCAAGGGTATTTGCGCGTAAGTGAATACAGTGGATTCAGCTGGAATTCGAACTCGGCTCCCCGGTTTCTCGTTCCGAGCCGATATCCACTGTACCACAACGCACATCCCTGATATTAGAAGTACCTTTCTAATAATACTCGAACACTTTTAAAAAAAAAGGTAAATGCATTCTAAAGATCATTAATGAAATTTTCATTCATTTTCAATCAACTATCAATTAATCAGAAACTCACTATAGACTGATTGGATTTGAGTTTTGTTTAACGGCATATCAACTTTGGTTGGTTAAATCCAAAAAGGCGGGTTTTAAGGTATTTTTTAATGTTCGGTTATCGTAAGGTTGATTTAGACAAATTTTGATGAAAAATTTGTTTTATTTATTTTTATTTTTAGAAAACTTAAGATGTCATTTAGTTTTGTTTTGAAAAAGTATTGTTGGTAATTTTTTTTCCTTCAAAAATGTGTTATGGCGATAATTTTTTTCCTTCAAAAATGTATTGTTGGTAATATTTTTCCTTAAAAATGTATATTTTTCTACAAAAGTCTACTTTATATAGTGTTTTAACCCCGGTTTTGGGGAGGTTAACTATTTGTCCATAGCTGGGATCCTAACAGGTGCTACCACTCCGTGTCAGGGTGGACTTAAAAACAACAGCAATTAAGTGGTGGTTCAATGCTCGTCACATCCTCTCAATTAGAGGCCTTGCTGCCGGATGCAGTTTACCGTCATACAAAGGACCATAACTATAGAGTGAGACCCCCCTATTCCTGAGTATGTGTTTATGAAATAAAATAAATTATTACTGTCCATGTTATTACACGTTGCCGTTGTATGCTACGTTCAAGTACATTGGATTTGATTTAAAAAATAACGATAAACTTAAAAACTTAAAAATAATGACATAATATCCTGCTTAAAATACACTTAATTTCCTTTTCACGCTCAATTTAATGGTAACTCGAAAGCTCGCAATACACAACATGAAGTTTGCTTATTTTATACATAAACTATAGCTGCATATAAGAATCCTTATTCTAGAAAATAAAAGGATAAACAAATGTAAGCAATATAAAACGCCTGTTCCTTTTAATAAGCTTAAAAGAACAATTGCTACCCATATATTTTTCTTCTTCATCTTCTTCCTCTTCTTCTTCATGTAATATGTCCCTTCAAGACGTAGGTGATCATGAGCTTTCCATTGGCTCTGTCTCTTGTCGCTCTCAAGATTTTTCCTCTTAGTATCACTCCGAAATCGCACTCCACCATCCATTTGCTCAGACCTATCTAGAATGGCTTGCGTTGCTTTCCCCTGTCTCTCTTTTCTTTTTATACGTCCTGTGAGTCTTAGCTTCTCCAGACCCTCTTTCCTCAGTACTTGTCCCATAAACCTCAGCTGTCTCTTCCTGATGTGTATTATGAGTTTACTTTTTGTTTGTTTCCTCGTAGTTGCTCACGTACTCAGTCCATGGTATCCTCAGCAATCTTTCTGTAGAACCACATTTCTGCTGCTTATTCATCTTTGAAGAGATCGTCCAACATTCATTGGCATACAGAAGGACAGATATCACATAGCAATCCAGCACTCTTTTCTTTGTTTCTAATGAGATTTTCCTGTCTCTCAATACTCTGAGAAATGTGTCGTTGGCCATGCCAATGCGTCTAGGAGTCTCTATATCGCACATTTCATCCCCTACCAGAACACTTACCAGGTATAGTGAGTTTTAAAAATTAATACAGGGCAAATATATTGCATAGGTGTACAATTTTATGACAGCATGATTTCAGAATTAGCTTCTGATAAATCTGAAAAAATATGTTTTCTTTAATTATGTTTAGATTCTCTACTGAAATTTTCCAAATATTCCCATCCAAACGATTTTCCTGTTCATTCTTACCAACGTCTCAACTGTAATGAAAGCTGTACACGATCGCGTGCTTCTAGATGGCGCCAGTAGGTTGCATTTCATCTTAGGGATCATAAATAATGATTTTCAAACAAGACAATTATGACCCACTAAAAGTTTTGTCGAAAAATTCCCTTTTTCCGTCACTTGACTGTATGGCATTAAAATATTAGTAAATATTAAGATTCTACTAAATAATGTATAAAAGAGAGAAAAAATTCAAGAAAGAAAGAAAGAAAGAAAGAAAGAAAGAAAGAAAGAAAAATTAAGCAAAAAAGAATTGAACAAAGAAAAAGAACTGAATAAAGAAATAATAATAGCAAGAATAGAAAGAAAGAAAGAAAGAAAGAAAGAAAGAAAGGAAAAGTAAGCAAAAAAAAAAGAAGTGAACAAAGAAAAATGAAAAATGAATGAAGAAATAATAATAACAAAGAATTAATGACAGAAAGAATGGTATAATAAAAACAAGACAAAATAATCAAAGAAAGAATGAAAAAAAATAAAAATAAAGAAATTCTTCAGGAAGAAATTAAATAAATCTTGAAAGAATACAATGAAGAAAGAGAGAATCAGAGGAAGAATGAAAAAACGAATGCCACAGAAAAAAGAAAGAACGAAAGAAAAAATATCTGAGCAAATATTTACTCAGAAAAAAATCTCTAATGTTTATAAAAAAGAAACTGTCAATACAAAACTTGATGGAAGTACAGAATCGCCTTATTTGTCTTCTCGACGCCAAATCGTTTGAACGGAGCCCACATGATTTGAAAGAAAGAAAGGACTGCACGCAAAATCTTCGTTTGGTATTCACGTTTTTACACTTTTCCGCCTTTGACTAATTCTGAGAAAATTGTGCTTCTAGCAAACAAGTCATCCACGAAAAGTCAACACGCAATAGTTCTCATATGCAAATGGCCAAATCAAGTACAGCAACAGAAACAGACATTTATTTCTAGAAGTTTCCCCTCTTTGTTTGCATGGCTAAATCGTTTGTCCTTTTCTTTACTATCAGATTATTTATTTCCAAATATCCTGTTCGTTTTTTTTATCTGACGTGCATTTTTGAGGTCTTTCTATATACAGCATTAGATTATTTGTTCCTTCTGTTTCATGAATTTCTTGCGTTGAAGTACTCAGAAAGTTTGTTCGTTTGTTAAGTAAAAACTATACTTAACATGAATTAAGGGTCAGTGAAGGAATTATAATTTCGGGGTCATCTTCCCAGTTACAACCGATTCTGGGACATTCAAAATAGAACAACTTCATTTTTTTCAAAATTTGACAATGTTTTAAGAGAAGTTATTTATGCAGTCGGGATACTAAGATATTTACAGGAAACAACAACTGTAACAAATGCCGATGTAACTCCTTCCTTCCTTCGTTATTTTTCCTTTCTTTCTTTCTTTCTTTCTTTCTTTCTTTCGTTCTTTCTTTACCTCCTTATTTCTTAAATTCTCCAGACCCTCTTTCCTCAGTACTTGTCCCATAAACCTCAGCTGTGTCTTCCTGATGTTTATTCTGAGTTTTCTTTTTGTTTGTTTCCTCATAGTTGCTCACGTACTCAGTCCATGGTATCCTCAGCAATCTTTCTGTAGAACCACATTTCTGCTGCTTATTCATCTTTGAAGAGATCGTCCAACATTCATTGGCATACAGAAGGACAGATATCACATAGCAATCCAGCACTCTTTTCTTTGTTTCTAATGAGATTTTCCTGTCTCTCAATACTCTGAGAAATGTGTCGTTGGCCATGCCAATGCGTCTACGGGTCTCTATATCGCACATTTCATCCCCTATCAGAACACTTACCAGCTATAGTGAGTTTTAAAAATTAATACAGGGCAAATATATTGCATAGGTGTACAATTTTATGACAGCATGATCACAAAGCAGCATCGTTTACAGTAGATATTTTTAGAATAGTACTATTGTATAGGATGTGTGTTGTGGTGCAGTGGATACCGAGTCGAAACGAGAGATCGAGATGCCGTGTTCGAATCCACTTGAATTCCTTGCATTCACTTACGCACAAATACCCTTGGGAAAGGTATTAATTGAAATAATATTATTCGTTGCAAAGAAATTGTTCTGTTTGCGGCTATAATATATTATACAAAATAAGCAATTATGAGTCGATTTAACTGAAGTCCTTGAGTAGTTGAGTGTTTTACGTACTAGACATTCATGGCGTAAATGCGGGTATTTGCAACAGCGACGAAATTCACGTCTTAACCTTCCGAGTAACCGGGTAAAAGAGGACCCGGTTTCTTAATAAAGATGCCCTCTAGAGAGTGGAAGTGACAGGGGAAGACAATTCATCTACCTTGGATACAACTTTTATAAATCAGCAAAACTTCGTTAGAAACAAAGAAAACATTGCTAAAATGTTACGTAGTATCTGTCATGCTGTATCACAATGAATGTTGCAGAATCGCCTCAAATGTGATGAAGAGACTTCAAACAACAGGAATTTTCTACAAAAGGATGATGGGAAAACGACAAAGTTTTACAGAAAATGGAAGCAAAAAGAAATCATTTTGTGGGACTCCACTATGTTTATACCTTTCACACCCACATACGTACACATAATTCAACATGCAAAAACATGATCATGTTCACACGCACGCACACAAAAGCACTGCCTTTTACTCAGCAGCGATTGGTTAAATAATTGCTGTACAAAATATTACAAGAAAATTTTGTAATTGCAGCTGAGAATAATTCTAACAACTTCCCATACTTTGTGCAGTACACGATTTCTAATTGGTCGATTTATGACCAATCAAATCTTTTATTGCAAAGGAGAGTAAATGTAAAATTTTCCCACGAAGCTCTCTGGAGCGTCCTCGGAAAGTATATATAACTGTAAATTCAATGTTTCTTCAGTAAGATTTTAGTTACTCCTGGATTCCACGTCTTATTCACACGGCAAACGCACACACAGACACAAACTTACAACTGTTTAAACTCATAGTTGGACACGATGCTGAACACTCTGATAAGAACTGTTGATTGATTCAAGACATAAGAACACTTGTACATTCTACAACAAATTCATAAACATTGTGTAACAATTCTTTAATTTCAAACAGACTTTATTTCATTCCGCTTGTATTTAATCTTTCATTCAACAAGGGACTTTTTTTCAAAGAAAATTTGACTTTCTCAGCAGTCTATGGGAGAAAACTCTTTCTACTACTTAACTATTGTTAACTGTAATTGCATGCTTTTCTTCTAAATTTTATAAATTCGTTAATGCATGTTTACTGTGGTTACATTGGCGTCATGGTTATTTTATTCCTTATATCTTGAGTCTTGAATAGTTTTATGTTGAACAAATCGTATTAATATAAATATTGTGGGGAAATCGAAGATAATTTTGAGGCCCGATCAGCCTAAGTCACCCCTGTGCTAGACGCGATCGTAATTATTAACAAAGTCGCTTACACTTTCTTTAGGGACGCGACAGCTGAAATTTCTTGGGCAGATAATGAGGAAAGAGGTCTTTGAAAATGTGAATTTTGTTAGAGTCTTTGAAAATATGAGTGTTGTTAGAGGCATGTCACTGAAGAATCTTTTAGACAATGGAAGCTTTCACTGCTATCAACCCCGACTATGTCAACCTTTGGAAATTAATGTACCTATATAAATACTTATATACATTACATGTTTTAGTTTCCCAAAAAACTAGCATGTTTTTAAATATATAAGACCTTATGCAAACAAAAACATCATTAGAATGCAATTTAAAATACAAAATAGAAATAAATAAATACGATTAACGAAATGATTGCTAAATTTAGAAGAGGACTGTAGAAATATAATAATGAAAATATATATTGGGATTTAAGCCTAGGCTATCGGAAGATTATGAAGTCATTATTTGTCATACAATAAAATAATCACTTCAAATTTTTGACAGTACTAACACCTAAACTACCAAATGATAAAAATGAACGAGAGTAAAAAAATGGAAAGTTTACAGATGTAATTTTAGGTAATCAGAAACAGGAAGACAAAATAATACAGACGATCTTTAGGTGACTTATAACAAAATACTTAACTGTTAATACAGAAAAACCGGGTAACTGCGGAAAAAGTTGTAAGAAATAATAATAATAATAATACAAATATATAACTTCAAATAAATATAATAATCGTATGTATAATAAACTAAACAAAAAAATAATTATTGCAAATTACATTAAATTATTATATTATTTTAAAAGATAGTAATATTTGCTTTTTTCAGTAATTTTTATGCTTCAAAAAAACGTGTCATCTTTCCTCGATTTAAAACAGGTCTTTTATAAATATGTAAATGATTCATTTTATCCATTTATTTATTTTTATTCACCCTATTTAAATTCAGATTATTGTTAGTGGTAACAACAATAAGGATGAAGACAAAAGTGCGAATATAAATAATGATCACTATTCATCCCTGAAATTCAGATCGAAAGTATTTTAGTTCGGCACAAAAATCACGCTAACTAGACTTGTAATGACCTTCGAGACAAGCTTGATAACGAGATGTTAAACAGAAATTGTTTCTGTATAGTTTAGTCAAAGACAGTCACAGAAACTACGTAACGAACTCACCTTACTACTCTGAATGCTTACATAATGCTATCACTTTAAACAAGAAGACGTTCTCCAGCGAATCGTACGGCACGATGATCATCAGAAAAGTATAAAACGTACCATTTTGGCGGATAAGATACATTGGAGATATTTTGTCCATTGCAGTTTAAGAAGAAACACTCGAATTCGATGAGATAGCAGAGAAAAATGACTCTTGACTATACAAACAGAACGTATAGTCATCAGCAAGATAGGCAGCCAAATGTATGAGTTACGAATTGGAAACATCAGAAAAAAGTACGTACAGAAATGTAATTATTACGTGTAAAAGCAGAAGGTATATCAGAATAACGAAAGAGATCTTCTGTAATATATTACTTTGAACGGCAAAATCATGATTAAAAACATATTTCCCGAGCAACGATGGTGGCGGTGGGGTGCAACATCAAAGGCAGAAACAGGGCGAAGATGATTGACAGATGTATCAAGCCGTAGATGGCCTCAATTAAGCGACAACTGAAAAAAGCAAAAGTGCGTAAGAATTGTGAGGTTATATAAGTCTGGTGTTTCTGGCCGAAGACGGAGTGAGAGAGAAGAAGACTGGCTAACAGTTCACCGACTGCTCCCTCGTATGTGCACGATCTATATCCGGCTACCCTCCACACCAGTGACACTGTCGTTGACTGTCGAGACAATCATTGTGTATCAGCGGGTGTAATATATAGCACTTGCAGAAATTGTTAAGGTGTAAGAATATTGCTTTGGAAAGAAATAAGAGCTGAATCATTCGGTCATATCTATCCTTTTTTATGGCAGTGGATACTTGACAGTCTCCTTTCAGACGAAGATACGTATCGAAGTGACACAGATATACAGAGCACGAAAAACTACTTGAAAGATATAATACGCACAAGGTTCATTGGGGAAATTCAGGTGAGTGCGAAACGAGCACTTAGCTAATGAGTTTGCCTGAATTGATGAAAAAACAGTGGCAATGAAAAATAATAAAGATGTGTACGTTACTTAGAGCCACAATGAACAGAAGGTGGTGGAGAACCATAGTCGCTCACGTCGTAAGGATACACGACATAAAATCTCAAGAATGATGTTGATGTACATCTTTGACTCTGACTTTTCTGTCCATAAGGCCATAAGATGCATTTATGTATAACGATTTTTATAAACTCCAAAAGTTCTAAAAATCGACCAATAATAATAATAATAATAATAATAAGAAGAAGAAGAAGAAGAAGAAGAAGAATTTTTTTAATGTAACTAATTTGATTAGGGATGCGTATGAAGTGTATCGGTTTTCGGCGTCGATAGGGGGATGAGGGTTTCAAGTTCAGATATCAAAAGTGTTCATTGCTTTTACTGTTACACGCATGTCAGTATGAATATATTTATTTTATTTTCAGCTAGGGGCTTCGTAACAGAGAAATCTGAATTCTTTATATTTGACTGTCCACCAGTCTAAGAGACGATTAACTCTAAATTTAAGACGGCTGGGTGGTAGTGCTGACAAATCATCCCGTAAACAGCCTTCTTTCTACGAAAAGTTTCTTAGTGAGGCTGCCACTCTATATATTATCCACAAATGAATCTACAGGGATAACAAAACAAACAATGATATCTTCTTCAGTAAAACCATTGTGTGAAAGTGCATGCAAAATAACAGAATACGCATATGAAAAGTTGTTTCATTGTTTTTGTTCAGCGGCAAATCATGGGTTATTCAATGCCGTAATCTAAACATTTTGTATGCAATGTTCTTTTATTTTTAGAAAGTAATAATGGTTGGAATGATACAGTCTCGAAAGAGACATGACTGAATGGGCAGAGGATTATCCCACAGTAGATTGCCATTGCTTTCTGTAGTAGACTGGTTGCCAACCAAGGCTATAGAACCCAATCTGTCCTGTTATTTAACCTATAACTGGAAGGAAGAGACGGGTATTTCTGCGTAAATGATTGCAATGATACAAGGCTTACCAATTAGCTGATTGCTAAGGGAGAGAAGAAGTAGATTTATATCTTCCCCAACGGTATTTGCGCGTAAGTAAATATAATGAACACAACTGGAATTAGAACTCGGTTCTCCGATAAATAAATCAGAGCCATTATCCATTGTACCATCTGCATGCTTACAGCACATGATATTTCGCAAGCGTTCATTCATCTAGGTACTGGTCATACTCAACGTTGCTTAACTTCACTGGTCGTACAAGAATCGGTGTTTCAATGTAATGTGGGTGTAGACCACATATGAATGACAAGAAACAAGTAATTTGTATGTCATGTTATACCACGAATACTATAGGTGCTATGAAACCCAGTACTAACTGCGACATGGCTAGGTCATCGGTGAAAAACCGATTCCACTGCCAGGATTTGCTTTTAAAAAAGTAGCTACACCCATAGCACGAGTAATAACAAGATCTATCACAGAGCGGATGGAAGTTATTTTTGTGTTAAGCGTCATCTAGCACAATGCGGTAGCCCGCGCTCCATAGCTACCTATGCAGTCAGTGTGAAAATGGCATATCGATAGCCCTTCTAGACTAAACTCAGTGGCCAGGGCGGAGTTTTTCTTGAGGAAATCCATGGTCATGTATCTATGACTTCAAGATGAAGGCCACCGACTGTAATTTGATCTGGTGATGGATGGTCACCGCCAAGTCTATGTATTTATGGATTATTCCACGACTTTCAACCTAGATATGAGCATTTCAGGTACTCAACTGCGCAATCCTACAACCATACTCCGTCTTGGAACTAATAATAACGATAATAAAATTTGATACACCAAGCTTACTATTTCAGTTCACTACAAATCAATATTACTTGTTGATTTTAATGCTGATAACTGTCCATAACGTAAAAATTTTACACAATAATTTTCATATCTAATGTCGCATTTCATTTGATTCCATGTATAATCACAATATCTGTGTTAAAAATATAGGAAATTGACTTGAATGTGTACAAAATACTATTGATTCGAACAGTGATTTGCAGGAAATTGCAGAAAACTGATCCTGCTGATAAACAATTAGATCTAGTCAGCGAGAAAGGTGAAAATAAATCTGTTAGTTTATTAATGTCATTATAGCAGCATATCATATAGTGAAAGTGAAATAAAAGTTGTAGAAAAATTAGTAACCTGTGGAAATAAACAATTTAAAACATTGAAGAATATGAAGTTGTCTCTGGCTGCTCGGTCAATGAATTTCGAAAGTTTGTTTATAAAGAAATTGATAATATTGCTATTAATACTGTAGCCTTTTACTAGAGCAACTAAAAAGTCAAGTGACTTGAAATTTAGAAAAAGAATACAAATAAATAACTAGAAATATTGTGCTAAGTCTAAAAGACGATTTAAAATAGACTAAACTATCGCCCGGTTCACTCTCCACCCACGTCTCTTGGACAGGTTAAGAGACTCATCCCTTGTTCCGTGTTTAGGATGTGGCTTCCGGCCTTCTCTTTTCCAATCTTCTCACTTTGTTTTTTTGTTTTTTTCAATTGGAGTAGATAGACTAAACTATCGCCCGGTTCACACTCCACCCACGTCTATTGAACAGGTTAAGAGGCTCATCCCTTGTTCCCTGTTTAGGATGTGGTTTCTGGCTTTCTCTTTTCCAATCTTTTCACTATTAAGTAGCCCTCTGCACATTAGTGGCGTTACCGCATTGCTCGGGGTGATAAGAAAAAAAAATGGAGTATTGTTGTCATGTCTGGGTTGGGACTGTCCAATCCTCACTTGTAAGACAAGATAGAATTCAAAATCGTTTACCCCTTCTTGTAAAGGATTAAATTTTGCCAACCTACAAATGAAAATGAATGTTAAGAAAGTCATGTGGAAGTTTAACTGATCAGTTAACTTATTGGCATAAACACCGTATCGTAATGGTTAACGTTTTGGGTTGTAAAATTAGAGAATCGAATTCAAATTCTAATTGGGTTCATTATTTTAACTTACGAAAATATGAAAAATGCAGAAAATTGATTCGAGCAGAAATTGCGAAAGCCTGATTCTTCAGATAAATGTTATAAACAGATTGATGGAATAAAACAAATTTCTTTGGAAAAACTATACATCTTTTCTACCCTAGGTATAGGTAAAATATAAGGACAGTGTCCTGCAGCCTTGTTTGGCAACAAATATAGGAAAAGGAAACTCTGAATTCAAACCACTTGTTGCCTTGTACGTCTTCCCTCTTTAGGCAAAAAATAGAAGAAGGTAACTCTGTTGGTAGAATTCACCATAATTTATGGATAAAGTGCAGGGATCAGTTTATGTATTAATTATAATAGAGAATCAATTTCCCAAACGTATGTCATATAGTAACAACAGTTCATGATGGTCACAAAGTAAGGGATTGAAGGTAATGTTGACAACGTTCCTTGATATAGAGTATCCTCTTGGCATCTGTTGAACGTGTCTGCCATAGGATATGGATATAGACTATCCTCGCCGAACGTAATCTGTTCAATTAAACAACTTCAAAGACCATCACCCTTGAATCAGATACTCTTCAGAATCGGATTTGAACTCCAATACTCGGAAAAATATGGCCGCCTTTTTTTTATACATGTCGCATTGAATATTTTGAGCTTCCTCGTTGGTTAACGCTTCTATTGGTGAACTATAAAATGGGTTGCCTGATGGGGGTCTGCACAGTATATAATACACCAAAAAGTCCAACAAAATGGACGGATAAATCTCAAAAATATCCCAGATGTAAAAGGAACCGGCTAGCAATTGAACTATTTTGGCTTAAGCGTCACTATGAACCACAATTGTGAGATGGAGGGGAGTGTGGACAACTGCGGCGCAGGATAATTTTTATCAATTTTAAGTTTTCCATTACTTACAAACGTCTTGAAATCATGAGATATGTTAGAGAATATACATGATTTTATTCTCTGTTGCTTTTTAAAATAATAAGAATAAAAGCATAAAACGTGTTTTTTCTTTCACGCAGAAGTTGAAATAAAACGAACAGACAGAATCATTGGCCAGGTAATCAATAAAAGAAAAATTGAAAAGCTTTGTGTATTCACCGTATTTTTTGTTTATTTTTTTTTTGTTTTTTTTTTGCGTCTTTTTTAACTTGACCTTCTTGACATGGCTAATTTTCATTCCACTTGAACGTTTCTTTGATCATCAATCATATTTGTCTCCGGTAACATTTATTCATTTGTATTTGAAATACAAACATTGTGTTTGTAGAATTATTTCCTTTATTTTGTGTAATGTGAAAAAAACGTCAGGATAACTTTCTTAAAAATTCCGATTAGAATAAGAATGAATAAACTAACTTTTATAAATTTAGGTTTCATTAATAACTACATATATATGCGTATATATATATATATATATATATATATATATATGTGTGTGTGTGTGTGTGTGTGTGTGTGTGTGTGTGTGTGTGTGTGTGCGAATCTGTGTCTATGTATGCCTGCGTGTATGTGCCAGTGTGTCATTGTTTCAGTGTGTCTTTTATGCATGTGTGTATGTGTCTCTCATTCTTTGTGTGTATGTGTAACGAGACCATTATTTCTTAATTTTTTAAGCGAATGTATTTCGATATTATAAACATATATATATAAGTGAATAAACATATTATTCTGCGTTTCTAATGTCTAGTTGGATAATTTCGAAAAGACAGTAGATAACGATTGGTATTACATTTAAATTTTTGAAAATTAAAATTGGCTAAACAGCATGAAACCGGAAGGGAATTCCACAAGCGAGATGATAAAAAAAACTGTTAGCATAGAACTTAAGATTACATCTGAGCAACTCAACTGCAAATTGATGATATCTCGACCCCAGTCTAGTATTGCGCTTAGTCTACGAACAATAGAGAAGAACTCATCCGAACAATTACCGTAAAAGTATTTCTAGAAACTCACATTGAGGCAAACTTATGGTGCTGGGGAAGTGACTGAAGCCGAGACACCAGATCAGGACAAATAATAATGCTGATTCTTCTTTTGATTTTATCTACGAGTTTAAGAGATTTGAATATTTACAAGACAGTATTTTCAGTGCCGATAGCAGACACGGAAAGGAAACTACAAGACCGTCTACAGAATTTAGCTGAAGAGAGTGACAAGAAAGGACTACAAATAAACAGCAAAAAACCTGAATGCATGGTCATCAACAAAATGAGCAGCCCAAAATGTCAAATATAGGTGAGGGATACTAAAATGAAGCAGGTACAAAAATTGAAATACCTGGGAAGTGATTTAACAGAAGATGGAAAGTGCGACACAGAGATCCGAAGGCGAATTGGAATGGCGACGAATGCGTTCCAAAAGTTGAATAGAGAATTAAAAGACAAACAATTCGCTAGAAACAAAGAAAAGAGTATTGGGTTGCTATGTGATGTCAGTTCTTCAATATGTCAGTGAATGCTGGACAATCTCATCAAAAATGAAGGAAAAACTTGAAGCAACTAAAATGCGATTCTATAGAAGGATGATGCAGATATTATGGATCGAGCATGTGTCAATGATGAGGTTTTGGAAAGAATGGAAACGAAAATGAAAATAATACTGAGCATCAGGAAGAGACAGCTAAAGTTCCTGGGACATGCAATGAAGGAGGGCTTTGAGAACCTGATACTAACAGGCCAGACAAAAGGAACTGAGAGACAGGGGAAACAGCGGATAACATACTTGAAGGGTATGAGCAGGTAGATGACAGAACGGGTGTGGCGTGGTGTAACAGGAAAAGGCGTACTAAGAGCCACCAGGGATAGGGAGATGTGAAAAGCTATGATCGCCTACTTCCTGAAACGACAAGGAACATAGAAAATATTTTCTCTTTTAATGATTGCTACCAACGTTGAGTCGATTAAAAAACAGAGAATGTAATGTCAGTTATGGAAAGACATAAAAAAGGAGAAGATATTTATATGCAAATCTCCTGGAGAGCAACACACTGCTCTTCCTTAAACTCATATTTTCAACCGATCCAATTACACTGAATTTATAGCTGCATCTACTGCTTAGAGGTTAGGTCTCTGTGACTTTTTCTTTTCAGAATCGATTTTACACATTAATAAACCTACCATTTGTTCGTGCATTTAATGCTGTTGCTATATCTCCTGCTATATATTTCAAGGTTTTCAACAAAATCCAAAAAAAGAACTGCAGTTTAATTGATTCTGACTTGGCATCTCGTCTTCAGGCACTTTCTTACCGATGTGACATGGTTTCCTTCTATCTTTTCTGCAAATATTCTCATGGAAAATGTTCTGACAATCTTTTTTACCCCTACTCCAACCGTGTGAATTTAAGCGTGCTACTAGATTGGCGTATAGGTCACACTCTTTTACCGTTGAAATAGTTAAATATAACCGACACTTGTATTCTAAAAGTTCCTTTTCTCGCAATGTAGCGGGCCAGGATGTTTTTTCCTCCTGAATTCATTTTGCATATATACAAATCAACCATCCGTCCGTGCATGAAATACTGCTGTCATATATGGTCAGGCGCACCCGCTGTTATTCTCAGTGTTCTTGACAGGCTACAAAGGAGAATCAGTAATGTGATAGGTACCGACTTGGCTGCTCGACTACAGCCACTTTCTCAACGACGGGATGTGGCTTCCCTCTGTCTGTTCCATAAATATTTTCATGGCTTCTGCTTCAACAAACTTAAGTCAATGGTTCCCCTTCAACAGGTGTTTACTCGTGCAAACAGACTGGCAACTTGGTCCCACCCATTCACAGTTAGATCAACTAAATGCAGATGATAGTTCTACTCCACAGCTTCTTTTCTCGCACTTCCCGCCTGTAAAATTCGCTTCCATATTCTTGCTTTCTGACAGCTACAACCTCAAGGAATTTAAATGCAATGTCAATACCCATCTCTTAACCACTTGACTCTAGTTCTTTCTATACCACCCTGTATATCTTTTCCTTTCTCTCCAACTTTGCAGCTGTGATCACACCTGTATTCCCATCCTTAACTGGTTTGCCTTTCTCTTTACTCTCCTCCTATCTAATCTTTTTACTCTTATATAGCTCCCTGCACATCAGTGGCGTTACCGCCTTGCTCGGGGTGATACGTTTTAAAAAATAAAATAAACTCATTATTATGTGGAATTCATTTCCATTTATTTGCTTTCTTAATACCAGAAATTTAATGCAATGTCACTTGTCATCTTTTATCCTTTCTTCTATAACCCATGTATCCGGTTTTACTCTCAGTGTAACTCGCTGCGCACCAAAGGTTGTCCCGCCATGTTTGGATTGAAATGATTAAAAAAATAAATCACTGAAAAGAAAAGTAAAGTATATAATTATTAAGTTTAGTCTTGTATGACGCAAGCATGCAGATTTTATGTGTAGTATGTAATTAAAATTACCTTCGTGGAATAATCTTAGAAAGCGGCCATAATCTATCATTAGTAAATACAAAACACTTAATATAACTCAGTGTAAGGATCAGTTATACAAATTTAGCACCGGAGATTTGGAAAATTAACGCAGAATAGGCTGCACTGACGCTAATTTTGCCCAACGTTACAAATTGCTACAGAAATCAAAACATTAGCCGCAAAACTAGAATCATGTTCGTAAATAGTCTCGCCATATCGAGCCATTCATATGAATACCATGGATGACGCCAAACCGATTCGGAACTACTTAAACTCTCAGCTGAATACTACCGCTTTCTAGGATCAAGGATTACCAATGGCTTCCAACAAATTAAGTTTACAGCGCGGAGCATTTTTATTCAAACCACTGTCACTTGGGCTACACACTCACAAATAAAAAAAGATGTACCAAATAACAAAAGCGACATCACTTGAGAATTTTCAAAATCCGCAGGAACTAAAAGTGATATCCTATATAACTCGACGAGAAAATAATAACATAATCAAAATATTGGCATTCTACACAACTCATAAAAGGATTAGGTTTTAAGCAACTATCAATGCTGTAAAGAGTGATAACAGTTATCGAAACTGAGAAACCTATTTTTCTGGGAAATTCTTTGAAAAGATAGCAACCAACTGCCGCATTAGCAGCCTGAATGTTAAATATTTCCTTATGAGAAAAGCCTAATATTCCCATAAATATTGCCATGATAACTTAAAGAATTATATATTTATACATAAAATCAATCGCATGTATACGTATCTATATATATATATATATATATATATATATATGTTTGTGTGTGTGTATGTGTGTGTGTGTGTGTTTGTTTGGGTTCATGTGGCTTGTATGTGGATAACAAATATATCATGCTCTCATTACGATTGAGCTCTCTGGAGAGGAAAATTTTAAAAGCGGTAACCACTTCAGCAATTTACACGTTACTCTTTAGCAATGCATTGAGTTCTTCCGGTGACTGCCGTGTGTATACACCACTTATATATAACAAGCAAAAATTTACTCTCTGTCTCATTCTATGGCTTAGGGCGTAGAGACTCCGACTAACACCAAATCGGTCGAGTTTCGAGCCCGGCCAGAGAAACAGGTTTGTATGCGGATGACACACGTACGAACACACACACATACACACACACACACACAGATATATGCATTCAAGTGTATATTTAGCTTACAAAATTAGAGTCTGAATAAAGAAAATGGTTATACTTGATAAAGAATATCTGTTATTCATAGATACTTATTAACGACAAATAATGCATTTTTAGGTTTAAAAATCGTTTTATACTATTTAAAGTCACTGGATGCTCTCGCCATCAAACAAATATATTGTTCTCCAGCATGAAGAACATTTCAAAAAATATATTCTTGTTTCTTAAACTGGTAAAAGGAATCACGTCCAGGCATTGAAGCAACACGGTTGATAGGAAAAACTATTTTGAGAAATTAACAAAATAGTACTTCGTCGTAAAATGCTCCTTCAAGATTTTATCGCTCTGGTGAGATTCGGCAAAGTTAGATATATTTTTAAAAACCAAATGGATTTTACTTTCGTAATCATCTATATAATATCGCGTATCATATCTAACACCAAAAAAGAAGCCCTTTGTTAAAAATATCCATTTAGCATCGCTATGCATTGTTCTATGGTATAGATTTTTTTTTGTAAATGTTGTTTCTTGTGTCTCCTTCATTCATGGTTCAGCGTGTGTACAATCATCTTCAGAACTTTTTTTCAGAATCTGTGATTTGTTTTTTGTTGTTATTCTTGTTGTCTTTCTTTTTTTATTTCAATCATACATCTTTTATATTACCGGCAATTTTAACGTATTTTTGCTTCCTATTTTCGTTCCTCTTTTTAGAAATTGTCTACTTCTCTTTAGTCTCAGATCTTTTCTTAATAAAAATAGCTTTCATTAGTATTTTCAACTCCTTTTTCCTCTCTTATGATGAGGAATCCACGGCATATAAATTTTATTTCATATCTGTCTGCAGCTCTCTATGGCTATATACATATATATTTTAAGGTGGGTCTGAAATGTTTTAAGCTCAACAGATTTGAAGACAAATATGAAACGTATTGTTACCATCAGGAATATATACATATATATATATATATATATATATATATATATGGGTGTGTGTGTGTGTATGTGTATGTGTGTGTGTGTGTGTCTGTGTGTGTGTATGTGTGTGTCTGTGTCTGTGTCTGTGTGTGTCTGTGTGTGGGTGTGTGGGTGTGGGCGTGTGTGCAAAATGTTTCAATAGTGATAAGGAAAGAGCGACCAATATCGGAAATGGAACGTTTGTAGATATAGACTTCTGTTATATAGATAGATAGATAGATGTGTGTACGGAAGGATGAAAGAGAGGGAGGGGGAGGGAGGGAGAAAGAGTGATAAATAGATATGTATGCATATATTTCAGTTTTCAGGCCATGAATGAATATCCCAAAATCATCTGACGTTTCTATATCAGTTCAGACAGATTTTAAAATGAGAGTAGCACTTATCTATCTATCTATCTATCTATCTATCTATCTATCTATCTATCTATCTATCTATCTATTGCAATCCCGAACGATGAAATATTTTTCAAAGCAAATAACCTAATCTGAAGAATAAAGTAGAAATCGATCACACCCTGCAAGTCCAGTAGTTGTTTCAATTAATTTGCAAAATGTGGATATGTTTATAAGCGCATGAATAAGTGACTATCCAAAAATAAACAAAAAAGTTATGTCATTTGCGTGGGAATGCGTGTGCCAGCAGGAATTAGTTTTGTGTATATTTTTTCAAGCTGGTAAAAAATTACTTAACTCATCTGAGTACTGAAAGGTTGTCGGCACAAACCACCTTTCAAAATTTGGCAAAAATTACATAAAAGTAGAATGATTCATTTATTTATTTATTGGGAATAGGTACTTTCAGTTTTTGAAACATTTAAATAACATCCCTTCTCTCTCTCTCTCTCTCTCTCTCTATCTATCTATCTATATATATATATATATATATATATATATATATATATATATATATATATACAGAAAAGTGAAAGAACACGTAGATTAAAAACCCACACCCACTGTTCAAGCATTTACTTTTATAAAGAGTGCTTGATACAGAGTAGCGCTTAATATTGTAATTTTGTTATTACTATGGTATAAGTATAATATCACTACACAAAAACGTTCAAGAAATGTTCATGTTTCAGAACAAAACTGTTCCTCTTCATGCTAAAATAAAAGGTGAAAAAGATTTGTTCTTGAAAATATAAGATGAATTTCTGGTTATTTATAAAAGTTAGGGAGTGGTAGTTAGAAGAAATGCAATAGGTTTGTCACAAACCATTTATTTTAACATATCACTTGAAGAGGAACAATTTTGTTTTGAAACATGAAAATTTTTGTGTAGTGATATTATGCTTTTATAAACTATTGTAATAACAAAATTTTATATATATATATATATATATATATATATATATATATATATATATGAATTCTTTTATTATCGACACAAATTGGATGGTTTCTTTCTTTTATTGTTTGTTTCTGATAGATTCAGGATTGACCAAAGTTTCGGATCCCATAAAAGGCATACACTTATTTCCAATATAACAATTCGGCACTTTGGTGTTATCTAAATTGGCCTGACTTTGAGTAAACCTTTGTGCAACATTGCATCATTGACCTACCCACAATGTAGAACATAACAATCCGTTTATATACCAAGCGCATAAAATTCAAATATATGTTAGTTTGAGTCACGAATAATTTAGATTTTTCTTTATCAACACATTTCTTAAAAATAAAAAATCCAATTACATTTTATTCAACTATATCTTCGCCATTTTAATGACTTCTTGCTTACCAGACTAGTTTTTCTTTTCGATGTCTTTTAGGTAGAATTCCGCAAGTTTTGATGTGAAAACGTTTTCACTGACTTCTTGAATCCTGCTTACAATAGAGAACGCTTTTTTCTATCAAAACATTTTACACGATCGAAAAATATAATAATCAATTTTTAAAAGATCGGCTCAATAAGGAGGATGGAGGATGGAGGAGAACAAACAAACTGAATTCTACATTTCATTCTCGTGTTATTTTCACTGCTTCGTGTTGTCATAGAAAAGAACATCATTTTTACGTATTGATATTTTTCTAACAAACAATATGGACACCGCTATGGCATATATAAATGCGTATTTACTATTTTATTTAATTTTGGGAACTCTAAATAACAATACCACTCCACAACTTTATCCATCAAGCTCAGTTTTGGTTAGTTTTGTAGTGATCTCTCCTGGTTTGATAATTCTATCAGCTTATCCCCACTTATAGATTATTTCCTAACGAAATCTAAATATATGAAAATTCAAACTATATAATTGATTCAAGAGATTGACCCTGTTTTATGAGTAAATTACAATTCAGTCAGTCAGTTAAGTGCTTTGAATAATACACGTTTGGGTGATCATATCTCGAAAGAGACATAACTGACTGAGAAGAAGAGTTCCCTGCAGAAAGTTGCCATTTATTTTTAATAATTACGTAGCTGAAATGTTTTATCAGTTAATCAAACATGAAGTGAAAACATGCCTCTCCTGAAAAGAAGTGAGATTAATCATAGGCAATACCTTTTTAATTTTTTTGTTAATGTATGGCATGTTTTCAGATTTACTAAAATATTCATTTATTGTTATTTTGCTATAGAGATATATTATTTCTACTTTTACCATAAAAATTGTATGGTTGATATTTTTTATAACAAATATATTGATGGTATCTTTACTATAAAAATGTGCTTTCTATTTCTATGCTGTTTTGATTTTTGTTTAGGGGATCACTATTTTCCCATAGCTGGGACGTTAACAGGTGCTACTACCCCAGGTCTGGGTGGATCTGAGAGCAACAGCAATTAAGATGTGGTTTCACTCCCCTCAAAAATCCCAATCTCCCAGTGAGAGGGCTTGCTGGCTGGTGTAGTTTATTGTCATACCCCTGAAAATCAGGGTTAATTCAATGTTTTTTATTGAACATTGTCTTCTGCCTGCTTGCTGTAAATGTATTTTTATCCGTCATATGTTTCGCAGTTATACATTCCTATTTGCAAATGGAAATTACTTATGTCTTAACATAATATAAACATGAATATTACTTTTAAAATATATATGCCCCGTTATGGTCTATATTACAAATACCACTAGATTATTTCGAAAACAGAGTAAATCTTACTTACATAGGTTTTATACTGTAGGGCGGAACAAGACGTTTCAGGCAGGAACAGGATGTTTCCGGAAGAAACAAGATGTTTCCGGAAGAAACAAGATGTTTTTAGAGAGGAACAAGATGTTTCAGGTAGAAACAAAATGTTTCAGGAAGAAACAAGATGTTTCAGTGAAGAACAAGTTGTTTAAGGAAGAAACAAGATATTTCAGAGAGAAATCGACAACCGAGACAAAACAAAAAAACTCGCATAAAAGTAATTCTTTCGTTAAAATCTTTATGCAAAAAAAATTGATGAAAATTTCGAAATTTCAAAGAAGATTATATTAACCTATATTGTCTAGTCTGTATGGAATAGGAAATATTTCTGAAAAATAACTGCGCTATAGGTTTATAGTCGAATAGTGAAGAAAAACACTGACAACTCTTCTCTCAGTAACAAACCTCTTATCTCCAGCCATAAAAAAATTATGCGTTTTCCTGTTGAACTTGATTCACTTTCATCGCAGGCAAAACAATTGTCCTTCTTCTAGATCAGTGTTTCTCAAACGATGCATGCTGGCGCACTAATCAGTCGGTAGTCTTGTGTGCCCCTTGTTAACAGAAGTGTAATCTATGATTTCTTTCTTTCTTATAACAATTATAAACTACTCAGAACTGTTACTTTCTGTGACGGAGTCGTGAAGAGACTGCTTTCACGATCACTACAATCTCAATATCTTCAGATCTTAAATCAACCGTTATCTATGCGATATATCCTCATAATATGCACTTTTGCTTCTGCCTTTAATGCATTATGAAATCGTTTGATAAATCCCTTACTTCTATCTTGTATCCTTTCAAGATATCCACTGATTTTCAGGTTTTCCAAGCTTTCTTTCCTCAGTGTGCATGCTAGGTTTTTCAACAGTCTCTTTCAAGTGTAATTTTTATTTTTGTTTTTGTTTTTTCCTTAAAAATTGTACAGATGGGGAAAAGGCGAATATGAAAAAGCCTTTTGTATATTCTTTATTACTTCGAATAATATCTCTCTTCACGGTTTCTCACTATATAAATAGTTATGCTGTGAAATTCATTTCAATAGCTTCCTATTTTTCTTTAAAATAATTCATTTTCTCTAACCCCCTTGCTGATCTATCAAATTATTTCTGATTCCTTTCACAAGTAGTGTAATTTTGGATTGAATCCCCTTAACTAAATCTGTATTTCTCTTCTTGAAACATTCTTCGTTAAAATTTGGGACTGCTATACAAGTAGTTCTAAAAATGGATCTCCTTTTGTTTTCATCATTTTGCATCGTTCCTACGAATAGATACTTTCCATTCTTTTGATTTTGATCGATTTCAGACTTCTTTTCTCCTTCATTTAGCAAGGAATCGAGTCCAAAAAAATAGATAAAATATGAAAACATAAAAGCTATAGTAAAACGAACGAGAACAGGGGAAAATGAGACGATACAGAATTTTATAGCAAGAGTCTGAATTAAAAATACAAAAAAGAAATACTTTGAGAAAAAAGGGAAATATAACTAAAGATGTTATTGGAAAGGCTGAAAAGAAGGAAGTAACTGACTGAGGAAAGTGATATAATAGACGAAGAAATCAAAGAATAAAAGACTGAAGAAAAGAGAAATGAAAAGATTTTTACAAAAGGGGATATAAAAAAGAGGCGGGAAGAAAAATAAAGAAGCTTAAAGAGAAAAATATAAAGCAGTTGAAAGAAAGAAAGAAAGAAAGAAAGAAAGAAAGAAAGAAAGAAAAAAAGAAAGGGAGCAAGGTAGAGCAGAAGTGAATAAAAAGATCAAATTAATAAAACTAATAAGAATATAAGAAGCATATTAAAACGAAACAAAACAGAGGCAAGCTACCAGGCTAAAAAGAAGGAAAAAGGAAAATAAAATAAAGAAAAAACAAACTTGCAAAAGAACAAAGGAAAAGTAAAGAAAAATGAAAAATGATCAATGAAACAAACAAATAAAGGAAGTAGATAAGAAAACAAAGACAATAAAAGAAAGCAACATTTTTGATTTTTTAATGATTTACATATCCCTTCAGGACTTCAGCATTCTCAAATAATATTTTCTATTTCCTATCCCTGAAACACACACACACACACTTAAATTTTAACACATACAGTTGCGCACTTTATATGAAAGAGATAAACCTCTTCTGAAATGTTAAATAACAAGTTTATTTTGTTGAAATAGGTACGATGTTGATGAATGATTGTTCTCTAATATACGTCTAAATTCTTGATTCCATCTTTAAAAAATGATGACCCTTTGATGTGATAAATATTTGAAATGGATTGATTACCCCTTGCTTATTTAAGAATTTTTTATTGCGTAAAAAAGTGTAACTAAGTTACAATGAAGTTGAAAGCGAGCCACCAAACTAAGAGAATTCATGTTTTTCAAGAAAAAATAGCAGTAAGAAAGTAAGAAATTAACGTTATTCACTTTCATTTAATTGTTATTTCGTTACTGAGTGAGTAAAGATTTTTTGTTAGTCAAAAAAAAGAAAAGTTTTCGTTTGAATTTAATTGGTATTCGAGTAATCCTAAAAAAAAAAAGACAGGGATAAACAGGAATGAATTTAAATCCACCATGCTCGAATTTCTTAAGTTTCAATATGAACAGCAAAAAACAACGGGAACTTAAATGGCAAGAAAAGCAACGTGAAATTCAAAAGTAAACTAAAAAGAAAGGCTTAAATTTAAAAACAATCTGTTAAAATTCAAAAGCAACTTTCGAAATAACAACTTGAATGTCTGAAAAAGAACGGATTGAATTTTAAAAACAATCCCTGGACCAGTCTTTCATGTGCTTCCGTCTCTCACTTCTAAGCTCCATTAGCTATCTCTTCTTCCTCGACCGCTCCCCCTCCTCCTCTGACTGTTCAGTACTTGACAGCATCTCTGACAATGTCGACAAGGCCATTTATTCTCACCCATCTGCCCATATATTCGTGTTTGGTGACTTTAACGCCCACCACACGAAGTGGCTCGAAAACTCTGTAACCGACACTGCTAATGTCCACACCATCAATTTTTCAATCTCCCAATCCCTTACGCAAGTGGTGGACTTCTCCACGCGTTTCTCCAATAGCCCTAACGGAAGGGACTCGCTACTAGACCTCTGCTTCACTTCCACACCAAATTCTAGCACCACCAGACAGCTCTGCCCTCTCAAAAATTCTGACTACGCCGTAGTTTCTGTCAACATCACATTCCACTCCACCCCTACCCAAGAAACCCAGGCCAGCAGAATATCCTACTGCTATCAAAGAGCAGACTGGGATTCGTTCCGTGACTTCCTCTGCGACGTCCCTTGGAACAATGTTTTTAGTCTTCCCATCGAAGACTGTGCATCAGAGGTCTCCTCCTGGGTTAAGGCTGGCATCGATGCTTTCAACCCTGCCATTAAATTTCAACTTAAATCCCATTCGTCTCCCTGGTTTTTTGCCCGCTTGCGCGGCCGCCATTGCCCACCGGAATCACTTCTTCCGGCTTTATCGTAGCCACGCGTCGGACCAAAACAGGCGCCTTTTCGCCTCAGCTCGTAATAAGTGTAAAAAGATACTTAACGAAGCTAAGATGCTGTTTGCTGCCAGAATGAAGCAGCGCATAGCATCCTCTAAGTTCGGAGCCAAAGACTACTGGCGCCTCTGTAAAAGCCTGCTCAACAAGAGTAAGTTCTCAATACCCCCCACTAATCAACGAGTTTGAGGTCCTCACCTCCTCAGCGGACAAGGCTGAATGCTTTGCCCGTAGATTCTCGACCAATTCGTGTCTGGATTCGTCTGGAGTCCAGACACCCGATTTCCCATCTAGAACTGAGGCCCAATTGAATGACGTCCACATTACGCCCTCGCTGATTTCTAGCATAATCTCAAAACTTGAACCTCACAAAGCGAGTGGTGGGGAAGGAATCCCAATCATAGTCTTGAAGAAATGTGCCCCTGGACTCTCCTCTGTTCTTTCTAAGCTCTACAACCTCTGCCTATCTTCCTCCTGTTTTCTGCCTGTTGGAAGTCTTCTTCTCTGGTTCCAATATTCAAGAACACTGGTGAACTCTTGGACCCCGCAAATCACCGTCCTATCAGCCTTCTTCCGATCTTCGGCAAAGTGTTCGAAACCATTATCAATGCCGAGGTCGTTCAGCACCTCACTGCCCACGGGCTCCTCTCGGACAAACAGTATGGATTCCGCTTCACCAGGTCTACTGCTGATATGCTAACGACCATCACCGAGTATATGTACCAGGCTCTCGACAAGAATGGTGAAGCCCGAACTGATGCCCTGGATATCTCTAAAGCATTCGACAGAGTATGGCATGCCGGCCTTCTACAGAAACTGCAAAGCTACGGCATTACTGGACTTTTGTTGGACTTAATCCAGTCATTCCTCTCCAACCGCACACTGAATGTCGTTTTTTTAACGGACATGCCTCCCAGAACTACCCTACAAATGCGGGTGTCCCCCAAGGCTCTATCCTAGGTCCTAAGTTCTTTCTAATCTACATCAATGATCTCCCCGATGCCATAAGACCACAGGTAGGCATGTACGCCGATGGATTATACCACAGTATACGCTCGCCTGGATCAAAAATCTGGTGTTAATGACAAGGCGAACCTCGCGGCAGAGCTTGAAAAGGACCTCTAATCCGTGGTGGATTGGGGTAGGAAATGGCTCGTAAAATTCAATTCTTCCAAAACGAAGCTGCTGTCAATTAACCACCACAGACAACCGCACCCCTCCCATTAATATGGAACAGGCTTGCCTCCCATAGAGTAAAACACTGCGCCTGCTTGGCCTGACACTCTCAGCGGACCTCAAGTGGAATGACTACGTCGAATCCATTGCTAAATTCGCTGCTATGAAAGTCGGCTCTCTGTGCAGGGCCCGGAAATTCTTTCCGTCTGAATCTATCCTGCACTTATACAAATCTACCATTCGCCCGTGTTTTGAATACTGTTGCCACATCTTGTCGGGTGCCTCTGCTATTCTCCTCGGGCTTCTTGACAAAATACAGCGAAGAATCTGTAATATGATTGATACCGACTTAGCTGACCGCCTGTAGTCACTCCCTCACCGGCGTGACATGGCTTCCCTGTGCCTCTTCTATAAATACTTTCATGGCTTCTGCTCTGATGAACTTAAATCACTGGTGCCCCCTAGGTGTGAGTTTGCACGAGATACTAGATTGGCAACTAGGTCCCACCCTTTTACAGTGAAACCGATGAAATGTAACCACAATTTCTACTCCAACAGCTTCTTTTCTCGCACTTCCTGCCTGTGGAATTCCCTTCCGCATGCTTGCTTCTCCAACGACTATAACATCCAGGAATTTAAATGTAAGGTCAATAGACATCTCTTAACACACTAACCCACACCCATTCTCTCCAACTCACCCCCTATGTACATCCTAACTCATCTATCGCCCTGTGTAACCCCCTGCGCTATAGTGGCAGTGGAACGCCTTGCTTGGGGTGACATGATTAAAAAAAAAATTGAAGTCATACATAAGAAACTCGAAGAAATTCTACTTCAAATTTAACAAAAGCAAAAAATATGCTTAAACTGGCAAATAGGAGGCAAATTAGTGAAAACGAAAATGTGTTCTCACAAAACACGATCTGGGACACCTTTACATATTTACCGAACGAGGATATAACATTTGCCTACTATTTTAAAAGACTCGAGGATATATACGCCACAGATTGCATAAATTGATCGAACATTAAGAAAGTTTGTCTTCTTCGAAAACTGGGCAACGCAGAGCACACCAAATTTGTGAATTTATATTTACCCCATAAAACAAGCGAATTGACATTCACTGAAGCGGTAAAATTTCTTACTGAACTTTTCTGTAATAAAACTTCACTCTTTCATAAACAATGGAAATGTATGAATTTAACCAGAAAAGATAGTGAAGATTTCATTACGTTCGTGAACAATCATTGTCACGATTTCAAACTGTCAAAATTGAGTGCAAATAACTTCAGTTGTCTGATATTTTCTGAGGAACTCCCTTCAGCTAAAGACGCTGAAATTAGACGTAGAGTTCTAAATAAATTGAAAAATGATTGAAACCTTACTCTCCAACAAACAGCAGAGGCCTGTCAGAGATTTGTAAGCGTTCGATAAGGTTCGAAAAATGTTAAAGAATCTGGCATAGCTCACATAGGAAAACTACGCCAAAATAAAAAAACAAATCAAATTGATTTTCGCTCTAAGTCAAACCAATAAGAAAAAAGAAACGAGACAACTGGCTCCCTAACCCATGTTTTGATTGTGTTAACAAAATAATAAAATACCTAAATTGTTACCATATCGGGCACAAGAGCTCACATTCTCGAGCGAAAAAAAAAATGGTTAATACACATTAAAAAAATTAAAAACACATTTTAAATAAAAATATTAAACTGCAGTTGGATTCTGGTTCAGATTAATAATTATAAATCTACAAACTTGGAAAAAGTTGGGAAAGCCAATCTTGATAAGAACTAATAAAATGGCCATGTCCATATCAGGAGAGGAAATCGAGTATTCTGGAGAAATTGTCACAAATGTAACATTTCAATGAAGGACGTTAAAACTTAATACATTTGTATTAAGAAATACAGAAAATTTATTTGGCACAGACTGGATAGAAAAATTTAAAATGCGGGATATGCCAATTAATTAATTTTGCCAAAAACTAGAAAAACTAACCACCAGGCAAATGAAAAATTTAAAAGAAAGTTTTCCGGAAGTTTTTTTTTTCTGTGGACCTTAGTCGGTGTAACTAGATGACAGTAAAATCTGAGTTCAAAGATGATATCCAGTCAGTGTTTAAGAAAAAAAGTAATGTTCTTTCACCTCTTTACCGAAAATAAATGGAGAACTCGATAGACTAGAAAGAACAGGTATCTTATCGAAAATGGTGTACAGTCAATGGGTTACATCAACCGTCTATGTGAAAAAGAAGTCATGCGAGACCCGGTACTGCGCCGATTGTTCGACGGGGCTTAATGTGGCATTCAAAGAATATCATGATTCATTACCTTCGCCGTTTAAAGAAAATGACGGCATTCATCGTCTTCAATACAAAAAGCAAAAATATTAAGACTGCTGTGGAGTTAATACTTAGAAGGCGGGTGTTATGGTGACTTCAACATATAACACATTAAACTCTTCCGAGCTATATATAAGTAGCAGTTCTGCGTTGTAGACAAGAGAGGCAGAGAGAGTGGAATCTATTCCAACATAACTCTTACAGCCGCGCTAATAGTTGTTCATTGGTATATGTTTGTACTAGTGTCTCTTTAATATATTTGTTTAAAACTACTTCGTCTTTGGTCATTATTTCTGGCCCTAACTGACCACAAACACTTGGTGACCAGGTCACAACACTAATAATTTGATTGAACCCAAATTTTGTTACGTGATATTTGAAGGTTAGTACATTATCAAAGTCATATGGATTTTTATTAGTGGTGACATTTATATGTCAGACCTGGGGCTTATTTAGTGATGTGTTTTAGAGGATGAGGAAAAATGTTCCAGTTCAGGCTATGCAGTTTTTTGACAGTTGATTTCGGTCCTGCATTGTCCGACAACAGAGATTAGGCCCTACCTATTCACAAATCTAGAATTTTTTCATGCATACACTCAATTTCTCCACAATACTAGGTTTGTGTCATTGTTTTCCATTGAGGCAAGAATGAATAATGAATAAGACCACCACCCATTAACTTTTTAGCGTGCTTTGGAGGTTTTGGGTGCTATTTTGGTGATTCTCTAGCCTACTATCTTCTCGGATGTGCGTTGTGGTGCAGTGGATATCGGCTCGGAACGAGAAATTGGGGAGCCGAGTTCAAATACCAATTGAATTCCTTGCATTCATTTCCGCGCAAATACCTTGGGAAAGGTATTAATCCGTCTCTTACTTTCAGTTATGGGTTAAATAACATGACAGATTGGGTTCTGCAGAAAGTAATGGCAACCAACTGCGGGATAATCTCCTGCCCAGTCATTCATATCTCTTTGGAGACATGATCGCCCAATCGTGTATGACACTTCAAAGCGTATCCATTTTTCATTGCATGTAATGATTCGATCCCAAAACTGTCCCTTTTCTCAATTTATACTCATACATTATGATTAGTCGACATTGTTTCATTGTAATCATTTTCATTGGACTTATTATCTTGAAATAAAAACTATTTGGAAAGAAAGAGTCAGGAATATGTCAAAACTTTTACATTTTAAGTAGGTTACTTCGGTAGATGACCAGATCAACAACCAACCAAAAAATGCGTTATTTCAGGTGTGTCAAACTAATACACACAACACACACATATTTGATGGTTGATCAATTATTACTAGTGAGTTCGATCCTACTGGGAATCCCATACGTTCGAAATATAATGCCTGCTATTCGGATATACAGATTACAGATATAGATCACAGTATATTGATATAGAGATATAGATCATATCACAGATATATTGAATTAAAACTCAAGAACCAATCCTCCATTTTTTACTTTAGATCTCTCAATACAAGACTCAAGATGCACTTGTGGTAAATGGTTACTGAGTGAGAGTGTTAGAATTGGGAAAATTAAATGCAACACTTCTTTTTTTCATGTTGAATATTAGGAGCATGTACTGTTTTGAGTTTTTGTTAAACAGATTTACCGAAGCAAGCCAGTAGAAACAATAAGACACAAGAAGGTTACTTGGTGTGAAAAAATTAGCAAACAGAAGTATTACAATGTGGCCCGAGTAATAGATGAATTAACTGATAGACAGTAGATTGATTTAATTTTTTTTTAGATCAAATTTATCATGAAGGCATGAATTTCCACAAAAGAAAATGCGATTAAATATGCTAATAACTAATAGAACTCACATTTACATCTAACAAATTCCACTGTAAATTGATGAGACCTTGTTGCCAATATAGTACTGCGTTTAAATTCGTAGAGTCTAAACACTATAGCAAAGATTCCAAACTACTATGGAATTAGCTATAGAAAAGTCACAGGGAAACAATTTTGAGGCGATGGGAAAGTGACTGAAGTCGAGATGTCATGTCAGACCATTAATAATGCAAATTCTTCTTAGGATTTTATCAAGAATCTCTGTATATATAGCAGGTCCTCCTATATAAAGTGCATTTAGAATATATTTTGTGTAAATCGGTAATTCATTTCCGATAAAGTTAATATAAAGAGAAACTAATTTGAATTCAAATTCAAAACCGTAAAGAAGGTAGCAGAATTGCACGGTAGTATACATATCAAGGACAATCATGGTAACACAGATTTTATATTAGATTTTAAAAATAGAAAGATGTGGAGAGCTGTCATAAACCTTGGCTTGAATGACCAATTACAAAAAGAGATAACATAAGAAAGCAGCTACCATTATTTCGATGATTAATGCACAAACCTTAAACCTCATATGCTTCTGTCCAAGTCTGTAACTCTGAAAATGTCAACGAAGTTCCTGCATTCTTTCTGCCTTCATACATACGGGAATTGAGAAGCAGTTGGGGCAATACAATGGCCATAGACAGGATAGAAAAAATATTTCAAAATCCGTTAATTCGTCATGTGTATTCACGTTAGGGTCAACATGGGTGACTTGATTGCAACGCCACGTCGCTGGGGAACAGCATCTGGCGAAAGAAAAAACAATCTGGTTTTCATGGTCAGTAATTTTGCCAATAATACAATGTGTTGCTTAAATCGTGATCAATTCTACAGATTCACCCGGAGACTATGGAATTTCCGAATCAACGCTTTTCAATGGTCGCTTCCAATAGTCGAATATTTATTCCAGTCACACATCAAAATTTTAGAATTAATAATATTCCCGCGCAATTTTTTTCGGAGACGCATATAATAAATGACTGAATCTTTTAATACCCATTGGTATTTTGCATTTGTCATTAATGGTTTTTTTTCTGTTTTTCTAGTGATATTTTTCCGTAATCGATTGTAGGTCACTATTCTTCTCCATGCCAAAATATTAATTTCTCAAAGACAATAAATTTTGTTCTGTCATATAACAGTGTTGGTATGCATACCTACATACATACATAACTTATTAATTTAAATTTTAATATAGTAGATATTCTTATTCAAGATAGACGTCTCATTTCTATTTTAGACAGCATTTATTACGTCTATCGGCCTGCATATTCAAGATATCATAAACTAAATATATTTTTCAGCAAGAATCGAACCTGTGTCACTTCTTTCTCGGAGAAACCACCAAGTGATTAGATGTATCTTGCTATTCGGCCACCGTGAATGCTTTATGTCAATAAGGTTCTATATTCATCTTTAAGAAAAACACACTTCCTCATTCAGATATTTTTTTCTCAAAAGCACATATTTGCTCAGTTTTTATCCACAATTTCTAAAGAATTTACGGATTTATTTTAATCTGACATTTTTTATTACTTCAGATATTATTAATAATGTATGCTTGTATTTGTAATAGACGCCCAATTTTAATTTTAATTCTAAGCGATGACGTGTGTGTTTTCACCAATTATTTGATGTTTGTCTCTTATTTGCTGAATTAGTTCATCTCTTAACCTGATGCCTGTTTGTGTTTTTTATTCTGAACTTTATTATTTCCATCATTCATGCCCCAGATTACGCTCGGCGGATGAACCCGTAAGCAATTTTTAAGGCCAGCTTCACTTTTACACCTTCGCTTACACATGTGATAAACCTGAAGCTAGTCAGTGCAACGTATGTTAGCAACTTACCTGTCTTTGTGTACAATCATGTGACGTTTGAGTCCCACAACAGGCTTACAAACCTTGTCACAAAATTCGCACAAATAACCTTCATATTCTGGTAGGTTTGCATAAACAGTACTATGCACTCGGGTGATATCATGTCACTGGCTAAAACAGCCGTCAAGAGCCTGATTTTTCCACAAATACTACAAGTGCTTTAGTGCACTAACAGCTATGGAACAAATGCTATTTCTCCCTTCCTGGTGGCGCGCTTTTAGTTGAAACGTTCAATTCTTTTCTGCTCAAAATTAATGCAGCCTTCCGAAATCAATTTTTGTGAGCCACATCTATCTCCAGCAACCATTTCTCAGTCTTGAAAAATAACTTCAATAGTATTTAGAATACATATAACTACATATAATTATACATATACATATATATGTATACATATATATATATATATATATATATATATATAACTACATCCTTGAAAAGATTTGGGCTTTATGAGAAGGTTGATTATTTCTTTGTACCAGCTCACCATAGAAAAGTCTTTGGGGCAATCCGGCATCCTCCACATATGTCCAGTGCATTCGATTACGGAGAAGCAGTTTTATCTATGCTTGCTATTTTCACGCTCTGAAGGAAATTTGTGTCTGGCACTGCTGGTGAAAACACTCTATAAGGTTATGAATTTAGAATAAAAAAAATAATAAAATAAACCTATTTTGTGAAATATTTTTTAATTAATGAATATATACTGAAATCTCATTTGAATTGGATGGTTTTCTGTTTTTTAGGAACTATTTTAAAACAGTGGGTAGAGGTTTTGACATTTCGGGGAAAAAACGTATGAACTGAATAACAAAATACATTCCTTTTAAAAATTTAATATTCAAAATTGAATGTGTACATCTCTATTTACCATCACATGAAATAATAATAATTCATTGCATCTTAACAATCAGGGTTTGTTTTGTTCTGCTGATGTAAGTTACAATGGCGAGTCGTGCAAAAAGAGCCGACACGCCATTGTAACTTACATCAGTCAGTCAGTCAGTTAAATGCCATACGTGATACACGCTTGGGCGATCATGTCTCGAAAGAGACATCACTGACTGGGCAGAAGATTATCCCGCAGTAGGTTGCCATTGCTTTCTGCGGTAGACTGGTTGCCGACCAAGGCTACAGAACCCAATCTGTCCTATTATTTTACCCATAACTGGAGGGAAGAAACGGACTAATGTCTTTCCCAAGGATATTTGCGCGTAAGTGAATGCAAGGAATTCGACTGGAATTCGAACTCGGCTTCCCGATTTCTTGTTCCGAGCCGATATCCAATGCACCACGACGCACATCCAGCATATATCAGTAGAACAAAAAGTTACCTCAACACTCCTCTCAGAGATGGATTTATTTTTTAAGTTACCTTTTTCTAACTTCTGCCAGACGAGGCAGGAACTACACGGCAGTAGTATGTTTAGAATTTGGAGTTTCCTTCTCCTAAACTGGTTGCCACTCAAAATTATAAGTCCCAGTCTGTACTTCTATTTTACCCATAGCTCGAGGAAGAAGATAAAGGTTCATGTTTTTCCAAAGGCTATTAGCATTTAAGTAAATGTAATTTCTCAATCGACTAACCATTACTACATCATGCTTGTACTTGCCTTGAATAACACCATGAACTACAATTATGTTATCACCACAGTTGTGCATAATGTGTTAACTGAATAAAATTATAATGATAATGTAAGATTGAGGCCACACAATTAAGATTTAACCGAACACGAATTTATAAGAGAAATTAAGCTACAACTAGTCATAAAAATGCTTCTCATATTTTTTTTTAAAATGTATTTATCTTCATTTAGGTTTTGTTTCGCTTGCCAACTACAGGAAAAATTTAATTCTTCTGAAAATGGTAACTTCGACTTGAAACCTTAAATGCCATTTCCTAAAAGAGCCGAGGAATTCATTTGTCTTTAAAACTTTCATTTTCAAATGTCGTCTAAACAAAAGGAAAGGAAAGGAAGTAGAAATTTAAATATCAAAATATGCTTGATTGTAAAGAAATAAAACAGATGAGGAAATTAAAAGAAATATAAATTTCAGTTTAGTAAAACTGGACTGACCTTTCTACTGCATGAAGAAATCTATCGCGGAAAAAATCTCTTGAATAGTTGAAAACAATATTATTGCATATGTTTCTATTTTAATCGTTGTTAATCATGAATTGTGGGATAGAGGATGCCGCCTAACAATAATGTTAAATGTAATTAGTTGGATTTTCGTCCAAGTTGGAATGCACGAAACAGATTAGCTTTTATTAAGATGCCTGTCTTAGATAAATCAATACCAATATTCCAAGTTCTTTTGATAGCTGTTTCTGTTCTTCAAAATAATGAGATAAGAAAAAAGAAAAACAACAAACATATTGTTTATGAAAAGCTTCTTCATGAGGCTAGATTTCCAGCATTCTTTTCCACAAGCATACATCTCTTTTTAGGTGCTGTGTCCTTTCATCAGATGGGTGAACACAGCTCTCCACAACTTCCTATGTTTGGTGCTCTTAGCCATACCTTTTCATCTTTTACTATCCATATCTCCATGTTTTGTCGTCGATTTTCATAATTTTATTGGATAAATTACACATTTTTCCATCTGTCATATTTGGATTCAACGTGTTCTGTAAGTTTTAAATTCTGCAAACCTTTTCCTCATTCAGTCAATTAAGTACCATACGTGATACACGCTTGGGCTATCATGTCTCGAAAGATTCATTATTCATTTAAAAAAACACAAAAATACACAAACATAAATTCCTCTCTTTCATTTTTAGATCTAATGAAACCTTGAATAGCAAAATGCATAATCTATTTTATGAAACCTTTTTTCATGAAGCATTTTCACTTACCTAATTTGAAATATATATATTTATTTTTTTATAATCGTATCGCCCTAAAAAGGCATTTTACTGCCACTGTTGTGCATGGGGTTACTTAGGAGGAAAGTTATGAGAAAGAGTGACAGGTTACAGGGGGTGTCAGGAAGAGGGTGAGAGAAAGATGAGAATACTGATGAGAGTGGAGTAGACGGAGAAAGGAATATGAGAGAGAGTATGCAAGTTAGTGAGATAGGAGATGACTATTGACTTTACATTTGAATTCTTGAAGATTGTAGTTGTCGGGAAAGCAAGTAAACGGAAGCGAATTCCACAGGCAGGAAGTGAGAGAAAAAAAGCTGATGAAGTAGAATTTGCGTTTACAATTACTGGCTTCACAGTCAAAAGGGTGGGATTTAGTTACTAAGGCACGAGTAAATTCAAATATAGTGGGTACCAGTGAGCTAAGGTCATCGGAGCAGAAGCCGTGAAATTATTTGTAGAACAGACAGAGGGAAGCCACATTGCGCCGGTGAGGAAATGACTGTATCCGAGCTGCCAAGTCGGGATTGATCACATTACAGATTCTTTGTTGGATTTTGTCAAGGACACCTAGGTGGATAGCAGGAGCACCCGACCAGATATGGCAGCTGTATTCAATGCATACCAGATATATTGACTGTGTTTGTAAAAAAATAATTATATAACTCTAGATACTTGTGCATAAAATATCCATGCATTCAGTTAAAAGTAAAAATAATATAATTCTTGATAATGACCGAAAGTACAGCCAAAAGCACTCAGACATATAGAATATTCGAAAAATCTCTACGTAATTCATGCCCAGAAATGCAATTTATATGAAAACAAAAAATATCCAATAAAAACTTCAACTCAGTAACTTGTTATATGTTTTAATGAAACTTGTATAAAAGAATAATCGCTGCCCAAATACACAATCATATATATATATATATATATATATATATATATATATATCCTCACTGTGGCTAAAGTCAAAAAGTGCAGCTATGAATTCAGTTATTTGGAAAAACCCCAAAAGATAGAAAGTGAATGCGATCCACGAAAAGACCATGATGTTATATATCACAGATGTTATTGGATGACAAAAATATATATTGACAGAGAAAAAACTTATGGATATAAAATTGAGTAAAATTTGGCTGAACTCTCCTCCATACATAAGATATGGTGTAGATATCCAAGCAAAAAAAAATAGACGCAGTAGAAGGTTAGGCATGCTCGTAAAACTATAGTAATAATGGTTACGGAATAGTCTGTGCAATAATAGACTCTCAGTGACTGATAATTAGTAACGGTAAATACCCAGTCAACTTGAGCAGCACCTGAGAACTGAGTGTTTTTATCTATGCCTTGGAACGGAATATTTGCAAATGAGGGTACGTGTACCTCTCGAAACATGCAAGTAAACTAAAATACAAGCTGAAATTTTTAAATAAGAAGAAACATCTAAAACTCGAGTCGTGTGTCCTGTAGAACTGAGATACGATGAAAGTACTGAATTTTGGGGTGGGTAGATTTGAGAAAAAAATATGTTTTGTTGTCTGTCAAGAATGTGGGCAAAAAACTTTTTAGCAGCCTCCACACAAATTTTGCAATAATTTATAATTCAAAAGAACATTGTAATATTAAACATCCAAAGTTTACATATCGTTATACTCACCCGATCTTTCATATTTAACATTATGAGGAGTTGTTTTTGCTTTGTTTTGTTTTTTCATTAATTTTTATAAGCAAAAACAATTTTCTTGCAGTGAAAAATGAGAGAATTGTCCCAGAAAATAATTTTCTGTAGGAAATTGTCAAATTCATGTACATCATTAAAACCTAAAATTAAATTACGTTAATAACAAATATGCTTATCTGTTCTACGGTATCCATATATTTAGCATATTATTCTTCACGAGCGGGTACACTGATAGAACGATGGGTACTTCTGAAACAGCAAGCTTGCTGTCATTATCCAAGACAACCACTTCATCTTTGGGGAAATTGTTGACTTGTTACTGCCATAAAAGAGGACTGATATTGAATAGAAGCTTATCACATTTTTTTTCCTTTTTCTTAATACTTTGTTTAGATTTGGAAAGACATAAAGACGTTTCTTCGTTTTTAATTCATGCTTAATTCTCATTCAAAATTGCTGAGTAGTGTCACCAGCACGGCACTTCTCAGCGAGTCATCCTATTGATTTAATGATGTGCAAGTGTATATTATGTGTGTATTCATGTTTAAGGATATCTCTCTCAGTATAGATATATATTTGTACGTATCGATGAATAAATACCTGTCATAATTACATCTTATATGTGTAGACATGTTTCTAAAAGAGTAATTTGGATTGGTTGAATATGTGTGGGGGAGTGGGTATGCGATTATGTGTTTACACATTGCAAAGCGCCACATTTTTAAGTAGTAGTGCGTGATCTGCCTAGAACTTTTCTTTCGAAGAGAGAAAAATTAAGACAGATATTTTGGTATTACTCTTCATTTGTTCTCGTTTTTCTTTGTTTTTTCTTTTATTATTATTATTATTATTATTATTATTATTATTATTATTATTATTTGTCATTTCTATTGTTTTGTCTTTCATTCGCAGTTTTTGGATTCTTGTGTTTTTTGTTGCGTTTTGTTTTGTTTTTTTGTTTTTTTCTGACTAACTTCATGTTAGGTGAATTGCATTCAAAGGAGGAAACGTTCTCATTGCGGTCATCCATTTATAAATAAATGTCCCTCTACAATGAGTATCGAAGCAAACTCGGAGATCGATTATTTTCCGAATGGAAAAATCGATTTTATTTCTTCTCTGCCCCAAAGCGGTATAGATTGATGACCATAGAATGTAAAATCCCGTGCTGTATATTATCACTTATACACACGTATATATGCAAGTATATAAACATAGAGTTACACATTTTCAAGGCTGTATTTATCGCTATATATATATATATATATATATATATATATATATATATATATCCGAGTGAGTATAGAATGAGGAGAGAAAAAAGAAAAAGTTTTTCCGTCCAAAACATTAATTTAAAACAGTGGTCGATATATGGTGTATAGTGCAGTGAATATTTATTATAAATTATGTTTTAGAACATGTACATAATTTCTTCTACATATGTCCTCTTCCCTACAATCATATGTTTGTTTCAGTGTTTGGATTTAAACACTTCCTCATGAAGTGTTTAAATCCAAACACTGAAACAAACAAATCTGATTAAAAAGAAACGACAAGGTCAGAATTTTTAATGTTTTATTGTTCCAATTTTCTGGTAAGGTGTTGAATATTGTTCTCGAAGTTGTTGATTAACTGTCCGGAACTAACACTTTGTTATTTGTCAAGTACATTTGGTTTTTGCAGCCATTATCAAGAACCGATCTGGTGTATGTACGGTAGTTACAATTTACTTTTTGCATTCTGGTATTTTTTAGAATATATATTACTGTTATTTTACCTCATATGATGCTCAAGGGGAAATAAGATAAAGGCTTACGGAGAGAGATTGTTGTATGGGCGGTAAAAGCAGTGTAAATTTTACAAGCTTGAGTGTTTTGCGAGTATTTATAGGTGAATTTGCGTCTTCAAAATATGAACAAAATAGAGTAGAAGCAGCATACAAAAAACTTGAGTTTCTGCTATTTTTATTTCTGTGTGTGTGTGTGTGTGTGTGTGTGTGTGTGTGTGTGTGTGTGTGTGTGTGTGTGTGTGTGTGTGTGTGTGAATGTATTGAAACAAACTTAAAAAAAGTATCTCTGTTTTTATCTTCTTGAAAATATTTATGAATTGTAGAGATATCAACGGGTAAAGGTTGTCGAGCTCAAGTCAGCTTCACACTGAGTTAGGAAAACCGAACCTCTACTTCATTAATAGGGCAGCTAAGATCGTTGAAAAGTGGAAAAATAGAAACCTTATTTTACCAGAATTAGAATCATAAAACTACATATATGATCAGAAAATGATACCGGGTTTCTTTTTAACTTGCATCATTAGAATTTTATTTTTTATTCTTTATTATTACCTCCGCTATGAGGTGGAGCTATTGTATCCCGTCGTGTTTGTTTGTTTGTTTGTTTGTTTGTTTGTTTGTTTGTTTGTTTGTTTGTTTGTTTAGTTGTTTGTTCATTTATTTCTCTGTGTAAACAATAACTGAAAACCCATTGAATGGATTCGAATCACATAGCAATCCAGTCTTCTTTTCTTTGTTTCCAATGAGAATTGTTTCTCTCTCAGTACTATGGTTAGCTTTTGAAATGCGTCCAGAGTATCTCGCTGTCATAGCAATGTGTCTTTGGGTCTCAACGTCGTACTTTCTGTCCTGTGTCAGAACACTTTCCAGGTATTTCTTTAATTGGTTTCTCCGACCTGTAGTTGGAATTTTGGGATCCTCTTTTTGTGATGACCATACATTCGGTTTTCTTGAAGTTTATGCTTAATGCTTTAAGTTTAATGCTTTATGCTTAATGCTTTCTTCTCGCTTTGTTACAGACTGCAGAAAATTATTACGTGTCTTATTTAGTTTTTAGCTAATTTTCCACCTTTCATTGTACTTTTTCTTTTGCGTTCAGACTAAAATCATTTATTCTTTTCCCACAAGTTCAGTCGAATGATGTATTTTTTATATTTAACACCATTACATTTATTTAGCAATTATCGAAATCTAAACTTATTTATAAATGGAACTTTGTCTGTGTGTGTGTGTGTCTGTGTGTGTGTGTGTGTGTGTCTGTGTGTCCGTTACCTATAGACTCCGAAACGGCTGAACCGATTTTCTTGAAAATTTACACACTTGTACTATGAGCGTATGCGAGTGTTCTTAGCTTGATTTTGTGTCGAGGTACACCCGATAAATATCGAAAATCGATAATCGAAAAAATCGTGTTATACAAGGAGTGGTCTGATTTTAATCAAATTTGATACACTCATAGACAAAGACATAAGAAAAGATATTCAGAAGTTTCAAGGTTGCATTTTTTACAATAGTACAGAAAATTTGATATCGATACCAGGAAATCAAAATTTGACTTACATCCATTCAACTTTCTTTCAGTCTATGGTTTCGCTTTAACTGGAAGAAACTACCGCTTTTTAGTCTTTTTGTGCCAACGTCCAAAGAGTCTGAGCTCCAGGACCGTGGATTAGTTTTAAAGCTTTCATTACACCCGAGCAACGCCGGGCTATACTGCTAGTTAACTATAAAATGATGAAAGCTAATTACCAATCTAGTTTTCTTTTTCCATGTGCTGTGTTCCTTCAGAACGTAGACGATCATAGCTTCCACATATCCTTATTCCTAGTAGATTTTAACATACTTTCTCCTGTTACCCTTCCAAAATCCCTCTCTGCCATTCATTTGCTCAAGACCATCAAGTATATTACGCGTGGCTTTCCCATGTCTCTCTTTTCTTCAATCTGACCAGTGAGTATCAAATTCTTCGAGTCTTCCTTCCTCATTACATCTCCCATGAACTTCAGAAGTCTTTTCTTGATGTTAATTATTAGTTTTCTTTTCATTTCCGTCCTCTCCAGAACCTCAACGTTGCTCACATATTCTCAGCATCCTTCAGAAGAACCCCCATTTCTGTGGTTTCAATGATCTACTTTTGTGAGGTTGTCTAGCGTCATTGTTATATTGGAGAACAGAAATTAAATAACAATTCAGCACTCTCTTCTTTGTTTCCAAGAATATTTTCATGTCTCTCAATACCCTATTTAGCTTTTGGAATGCATCCTTGGCCATGACAGTTCGCCTACAGTGTCACACTTCCCGTGAATTATTTTATGTTTTTTTTTTAGTTTAACGTTTACAAAAGGTAACTGGTCTATTTTATTCGTTTTAAAAATATATTTAGAGAATCTGCATTATTATTGGACCTGATCTGGCATATTGGTTTCAGTTAATTTCCCACCGCTCTAAAGTTTTCCTTTTCCTATAAATATTTTCATAGTAACCGTTCTTATGAGATTTCCTCTTTGGTTGATATGGGGACGAGTTAGAACTACATAGAGACTTTGAAATATTATAGTGATTGTAGTCAGAATGATAAGTAATCGTGGCTAGCTAAGCTTAAGACGAGACAGATTGAAGACAAGACGTCCCCTATCCCCACTTTTGGCCTTGTACCACATTTTTGTATTACAACAAAATAAATATTGCTTTCCTCTAGGGCAGGGGTTTTCAAACTGTGGTCCGCGGATCACAGAGGGTCCGCAAGGATAAGATAGGGGTTCCATGATTAACTTATCACTTGAAATTCAAAGTATAAATTTTCAATGTCTGGATATTTATTTTTACTTATTAATGTTATTAAATTTTTACTTATTAATGTTATTAAATTTTTACTTATTAATGTTATTAAATGACAAAAACATGCACTATCACCCATTTCATGTCAAAGTTATTTATACAAAAAATTATTTCACACATGCAAGAGCTTGATGTTCAAATTTACTATTTTTTCAGGGTGCAAATGTCACCCATGGATAAAACTGACTGACCCCTTTATTAAAAATAAAAGGGTCAGTCAGTTATTTAAGTGCCATACGTGATACACACTTGGGCAATCATGTCTCGAAAGAGACATGACTGACTGGGCAGAATATTATCTAGTAGGATAATTTCCCAAGGGTATTTGTGCATAAGTGAATGCAATGAATTCAGCTGGAATTCGAACTCGGCTCCACCGATTTCTCGTTCCGAGCCGATATCCAATGCACCACAACGCACATAAAGAAGTACGTAAGTCAAAAAGTTTGAAAATCCCTGCTCTAGGGTACCAAGCTTTTATGATTTTAGGTGCAGTACTAGATTGGGATGGATGTGCGTTGTGGTACAGTGGATATGGGATCGGAACGAGAAACCGGAGAGCCAAGTTCGAATTCCAGTTGAATCCATTGTATTCACTTACGCGCAAATATCCTTGGGAAAGGTATTAATCCGTCTCTTCCTTCCAGTTATGGGCTAAATAGCAGGACAGATTGGGTTCTATAGCCTTGGTCGGCAACCAGTCTACCGCAGAAAGCAATGGCAACCTACTGCGGGATAATCATCTGCCCAGTCAGTCATGTCTCTTTCGAAACATGATGGCCCAAGCGTGTATCACGTATGGCACTTAACTGACTGACTAGATTGGGAGTAAGGCCTAATCATATTATATTTGAAATTGCTACATGTAAGCCTAAGCTCTACTATCATAATTTCTTCTATCACAGTTCTCGCTTGTGGGACTCTATTCTGGGATCTTATTTTACAAACAATTTGATCTTCAAAATATAAATGAAATATCTGCTTTCTCTCTTAATTCTTGTTCTATTACTGTTTTCCCTCCTTAATAATGTTTTTCCCATATTCTTTCGCATTCGGTTTATTTCTTTCCTGTGAGTGGCTTCATTGCCTTGCTTTAAATTACTGCAATAATATTACTTTCTTAAACCATATAGCATTATATATTTCATCTACTACGCAGTATCATTTTTAAAAGGACAAGTTAGTAAATAGACTAAATGAATCTTCTTCTCGCGTTGTACATTATTCTAAATCTAAACTTATTTATAAATGGAACTTTGTCTCTGTGTGTGCGTGTGTCTGTGTGTGTGTATCCGTTACCTATAGACTCCGAAACGGCTGAACCGTTTTCTTGAAAACTTAAAAAGTTGTACTATAAGGGTCTGCGATTGTTGTTAGCTAGGTTTTGTGTCGAGGTACACCCGATAAATATCGAAAATCGATAATCGAAAAAATCGAGTTACAGAAGGAATGGTCCGATTTTAATCAAATTTGATACACTCATAGACAAAGACATAAGAAACGATATTCAGAATTTTCAAGGTTGCAGTTCTTACAATAGTACAAAAATCGATAATATAAATATAAAAAGTAAGATGTTTGTGTGTGTGTCTGTTTATCTTCCTGTATGTCTATATTTTTTTCAGCCCTTTTATTTCAGTTTTTGCTTCGGGTTTGGCTCTAAGTAGGTATAATTGTAGTTTTTAGTCTCAGCCATGATACTATTTACTCAGAAGACTTATTTAGCTTTCAAAATTCAGTTTACGACGAAAAATTTATTTGATATCGATACCAGGTAAATCAAAATTTGACTTATATCCATTCATTTTTCTTTCAGTCTACGGTTTCGCTTTAACTGGAAACGACTATTGCTTTTTAGTCTTTCGTGCCAACGTCCAAAGAGTCCGAGCTCCAGGACCATGGATTTGTTTTAAAGCTTTCATTACACCCGAGCAATGCCGGGATATACTGCTAGTATTTTATGAAAACGTACTCGCAGTTATTTTTATCATTTAGGGCTTTTGCTACAGTGAATATATAATTCAGCCTTCCGTTATGTGATTTTAAACGATTCATATGAAATGGTCTGAAATAAATATCTAAATTGATATGAACAAACTAGATAGATATTTTAAATTATCCAACTCTTTACTATTTGCAAATTGTTTACTTGGAGAAATATGGCCTGTGTGTAGCGTTTTCATGTAGCTATAATTAACAGGTGGTTACCCGCGGTCAAATAACAATAGCGACTGAATTCAGATAGTAGATTTGAATTTTTTTTTTAATCATTTCACCCCGAGCAAGGCGGAAACGCTACTGATGTGCAGGGGGCTACATAAATGTAAAAAGATTATGTAGAAAAGAGTGAGGAGTACAAACTAGTTAGAAAGGAACAATAGAAAGCTGAGAAAGCAGGTGCGATGACAGATACATAGGTGGAGAGAAAGGGAAGGTTATACAGGGGTGGGGATAGAGCTAGAGTCCAGTGGTTAGTAGATGAGTATTGACTTTGCATTTAAATTTCTGGAGGTTGTAGCCGTCAGGAAAGCAAGAATAGGGGATCGAGTTCCACAGGCGGGAAGTGCGAGAGAAGAAGCTGCAGGAGTAGAATTGTCGTCTGCATTTGGCTAACCTGACTGTGAATGGGTGGGACCCAGTTGCCAGTCTGGTTGCACGAGTAAACACCTGTTGAGGAGGCATCAGTGACTTAAGTTCGTCTGAGCAGAAGCCATGAAAGTGTTTATAGAACAGGCAAAGTGGCTGCAGTCGAGCCGCCAAATCAGTACCTATCACATTACAGACTCTCCTTTGGAGCCTGTCAAGAACACTGAGGAGAACGGCAGGGGCACCTGACCATAAATGGCAGCAGTACTCCATGCACGGATGGATGGTTGACTTGTATATATGCAGGATGGATTCAGGTGGAAAAAACATCCTGGATCGACATAGTGACCCAACCTTCTTAGCAGTAGATTTTGCTATGGATTCAATATAATTGCAGCAAAGTCCACTGTTGCGGCTTATTAACCGTAAAGTTTATAAAAAGTATAGGCTTTAACAGAAGCAATATTCACTGGAAAGACCTCCTGCTGCCGCCCACCTTCTCCTTCATCTGCAACAACTATTCTAACCTGCCATCTGAATTCAGTCCCTATCAACTTTCGAACCCGAGTATCCACATGTTTATAATAACGAGGGTTTTCACGCAACACTTGAATTCCTTGCATTCACTTACACAAAAAATCCTTGGAAAAGGTATTAATCCATCTCTTCCCTCCAGTTATGGGTTAAATAATAGGACAGATTGGGTTCTATAGCCTTGGCTGGCAACCAGTCTACTGCAGAAAGCCATGGCTACCTACTGCGGGATAATCTTCTGCTCATCGTGTATCACGTATGGCACTTAACTTATTGAATGCATATATTTGAAAAGTATTTGAGGAAGAACTGGTCGCAATTACTCTATTGATTCCTCTACTATCCTTGACTCTGTTCTTAACAAACATATTTTGATCTTAATTGTGTCTGAGTTCACCGCAACAAAACAATCCGATAATCCACGACAACAATTATGTCTTAAAAAATTACATGACAAAAGGTACACAATAGTGTAGCAAGATATTTAAATCCCCCAGAAGACCGACAATAATTCCAATGTAGGCAATGCTTTTTTTCCTTAAATGGTGGGACAATCTTCAGCCTTTGAGAAAATGGCATTCGTTTTGCTTAAAATGTGCTGTAAACACATATGCCTGTTTTGAGGCTTTCACAAAACAAAATTAAGGCAAAATCTTCCCCTTCATTCAGTGCCCATCTCGGAAAATGCAGAATACTCAGAGAGGGAAAATCATTGAACAATATGTTCTACGTTAGCAGTTTTTTCAATAGGAATTGGGTCCTCTCAGTTTAAATTCATCTTCTAAAGCTCGCTAATAAAGACACGCCCTCTAATGGTGACATGGATGCACAAAGATAAGGGGTTAAAAAATACTTCTCTTGGGGGTCATGGAAATGCTAGGAAACGCACCATAATCTTGGAAGTGATTTTATTATTAGCCCAAGCCTTTTTAACACTGAAACAAATGTTTTACAAGATTAAGGTCCTCAATCACTTACTCTCTTAGTTCAATGCATTTGGTGTTACAAGGATGAATTTGAAAATTACCTTCACTCATCATCTTTCCAGACTATAATTATTGTAGTTCCTGAGTATTCTTACAGGTTTAATCAAGGTGACTACATTAAAATTAATATGAAAAAAAAACCTTTAGCATTTTAAGAATTTTGTTTAATTTTAGTACATGTATGTTAATATATATATATATGTGTGTGTGTGTGTGTGTGTGTGTGTGTGTGTGTGTGTGTGTGTACATATATTTATCCGTTAATAATATATATATGTATATATAGATATATAGATATATATATATACTTGCACACATTCAATCAGTACCTAACGATTACCTTGTGCATAAAATGTGTTTTGTTACCGGTGAGCAACACACACACACACACACACACACACACACACACACACACACACACACAAGAACTTATATATATATATATATATATATATATATATATATATATATATCCAAAAGAAAGCAGTTTGATCATAAAATCCCAAATGACATGCTATTAATATTAACTGTAAAAATTAAATATTAAAATGATCTAGCCACAAGTGGTAAATGTAAATAGAATTATTTGCTAACCGAGTCAACATATATTGCATATAAAAAAATTCAAAATTTATGATTAAATGACCGTTTCTGTGAATTGAATTCGCTTTGTCATGTGTGTCCGCCTATTCTCAGAGTATCTCGCAAATAGTAGTATATATTTCAAGATAAATGAATAGGCATTAAAACAAAAATTGAGGGAACAATAATTACAGCAAAATAATTCATTTCTTTTCTTCAAGAAGAAACAAAATCTATTCTTGTCTTAATTGGATGACAATCTTATCCTCGAGAAAGCTTTTGAATGTCTCCCAGCAACATATACGTATTCAGACGGGACAATAACAAGAGTTTCAATAAGTCTTCTATGAGATTAATGCCGAGATAAGCAGCCCTGTTTAGCAATACAACACTTAGTCTTCAGTGAATAATTAAAAGCAGGTTTTATTTCCCTTGTGGATTGTTCTTAAGATAGGACGAATAGGTAACTAAATATAATGCTTGTATTCGCTTGGGTCATCACTATTTTCTCTATTATGATTTCTCTCTCTTGGTCTTGGAGGACTTTCAAGTAATTAGGATATTGGTTGCTTTGCCCTAATCGCCTCATTACTCTTTACAGTACTCCAAAGGTAACGAGGTAATTTGGAGTAACCAAATGCATTTTGTCTTTCAACCGAGGAAGCTTCACATAGATTTATTTTTTAAAGACAATTGACTCTTTGAGTTTTCTAATCCTTTTGTGATGGTACTCAGAAAATCATTTTCCTCAGTAATTCCTGGAGTCTCAAAACTTTCCCTGAATGAGTCTCCCCAAAGATAAGGATAAAGATTTTGCACACACACACACACACACACACACACACACACACACACAAAAGAAAGGTTAAGCCATATTACTTTCCTTTTTCTATGTCTAATCCTCGCACTAGTTGGCTCAGAATTTACAACTGATTTTTGATACTAACCCATACTTGAAGCGGCTCCCCTCTCTTTATTATATAATTTTATTTTCCTTGAATATTTTTAGGTCGGAAGAAAAACGGTCTATTCGAGTGTTAACAATGTTGGTTAATTGGTTTATAATAATATTAGGGTGGATGAAATTGACGTGAATTAAACTAGGGGTGTCATTTTCTTTGATATAAGGTTCTTATGAACCATCATTAGGATTAACGGTGATGTCTAAATAATTAACTATTATAGATACTTAACAGATTTTCTAGCTGCTAAAATAATTTTAATTTCTCTATCGGTGAATTCAAAATGATTTTTAGCAAAATCAATGCAACAATGTAGAAGGTTCTTAGAAAATTCTTAGGCGAATAGAAATTTAGTATATCAGACTTGAGAAAAGAAGTATTAGTTTTATCATTAATATTACTAAACCAATTAATGAAATCGGAAGAGTTCTTCAGAGATTGGTGGGGAGAGGATCGTAGTTCCTAATTTATTCTTTTTATGATTTCTCTAGAGACTAATCCTAAATCACTTTTTGTGGGAGAAATTCACCTTGTTTGTAATTTATTTTGAAACTTAAGTTTTACAGAATTGCGTAATACATTATGTAACGCTCAATTTATTCCATCACTGGCATGGAAAATGCATGGGTTTTAATTCATTTTAAGCCTCTATCCCCCTTTACACTACAATCAATTTTCTCCTATACATCATGACCTGATTTTCTATTGGTTCACTGAAACAAACCCTCTGAAAATCCCCTCTACCTTAATTGTCTGGATTTAGTAAAAATTGTGTTGTTTTTAAGCTTCCATATATAATAATTTCTAACAGAAAACATATTTCACTGCCTGATGAGGTGCTAATAAGATAGTATCGAAACTCAACGGCTCTTGTGTTGCAGTAAACTGTTTTTATTATTATCTTATAGTACAAAACTTACCATATTACATATTACTAAGTATCGAGTACTCTTAATAAATTAAATCACTAAAAACAGTGGACTGCCTAATCATTAGATTGTACCACTTCTAAGGTATAGAAATAAATATATAAACATGCACACATAGATAGATAGATACTCGGAGTCTAACCGTACTGATGAGCTGTGATGCAGCGAAACAAATCTGTCTGCAGATGACAATATATATATATATATATATATATATATATATATATATGTGTGTGTGAGTTTGTAACCCTGGGTTTCACGCTCTTGCGATCGTCAACAGTGACGATCGCAAGAGCGTGAAACCCAGGGTAACAAACTCACACCTATCTATATGAAAATGTCAGCTCTATCACTGATACTGAGCGCTTTCAAATAACTGCCACGCATATATAATATATAAATAATATAATATCTATAACAAATTTCATATATATATATATATATATATATATATATATATATTGATATTTATAATTATATACATACACTTTTCACACACACACACACACACACACATATATATATATATATACAATTATAAAACATCAGTGTTTAAACCATTTATTTTCATGTGACAGTGTGTCGTCCATCCATGCAGTAATGCTTCAATGAGTAAGCACCAACTTTGAACACTTATGCTTGACGTGTTTTAATGAGTAATTGCTAAGAGACTTGAACAAATGTTGTCCATAGTTCCTGGTACATACTGGACTCTCACGCTAAACTTACCCAGACACACGCATACACTTACACACACAGAGTATATATATATATATAAATTGTGTTAAATTGTAATGAATTTTAATTATTGCCAAAATGGCTTTTTTTCGTAGTTTACTGATAGGACCTCATTTCATTCAAACAGATTTTTGTCATAATATGCTCGCTATCGAGATAACGATACAGCGTTAACAGAATTTATGTGAAGAAGATTGTCACTTAGCTAATCAGTGTTTTTTTCATGTCGAATTCGAGGTTTTGTGAGGGCATTAGGGTAATGGTCATTTAGTTTTTCTGTTCTTCTTTTATGTGCCATGTCCTTTCAGGACGTAGGCGATCATGGCTTTCCACATCTCCCTGTCCCTGGTGGCTCTTAGCACGCTTTCTCCTGTTGCATCATGCCACACTCGTTCCATCATCTACCTGATCAGATCCTTCATATATGTTATCCACTGATTTCCGCTATTTCTTTTTCCCTCTATCTGGCGTGTTGGTAACGGGTTCTCTAGGCCCTCCTTCCTCATTGCATGTCCCATGAGCTTTAGTTGCCTCTTCCTGATGCTCAGGATTAATTTCCTTTTCCCCATCCTTTCCAAAACCTAGTCATTGCTCACATGCTCGGTCCATGATATCCGCACCATCCTTTTGTAGAACCACATTTCATCTGCTTCAAGTTTTTCGTCCATCTTCGAAGATATTGTCCAAAATTTACTGCCATATTGAAGAACAGACATCACATAGCAATCCAGTACTCTCCTCTTTGTTTCTAGTGAAATTGTCCTGTTTCTTAATACTTTACTCAACTTCTGGAATGCTTCTTTCGCCATGCCAATTCACAATTCTTTCGTGTTAATATGAAGATTGGTGTAATTTCATATATTTGTCTGTAAGTGATTTTTTGTGGGGTGGTTATGAATCTTGTTTCTTAAGTGGTATAGGTTTTGTTACTTGTTAATTGCTTTTTAATGCGTTGACTCTTTCTGGCGTGCTTAAGTATAATAATTAATTAATTTTTTATACTTAGTTAACCTCTTTTTACCATTTTGGGGCTGATCTCTTTTTACTATGTTGGATTGACATCTTTTACCCTGTCAGCATATATGCCTGCTTAAATTCTTTAGGTCATAATTAAGTGTTTGTTTTCGGGTGTGTATGCGTCTTGGTTGGATTTTTTTTTTAAGTGTAATGACAAGCAATTTTTTTTTCTTAAAGTGGTCGATATCGAGATAGGATAGGGCGTTAATACACATGCAAAACAAATCAAGTATAAAACAGATGAGTATTTATATGGAGGGCTAACCATAAACTCGATCAATATTGTCTATATAATCGAAAATGAAACCAAGGACAGAACCGACCAATCTTTATCTATAAACTCAGGTACAAAACTGACCAATGTTATGATGTATGTATATATTTTTAAGTGTACCTCTTTATCTATGTGACATGTCCCGTCAAGACGTTGGAGATCATTGTTCTCCACAATTTCCTGTTCTTTCTCTTTTTTGTTTTTTCGACCAAACCCTATTCTTCCATCCACGTTGCAGTGTTTTTTTCTGTGTAGATCATTAATTGATTTTTGTTTTTGTTCAGTTTCTTTTTTTTATCTCTATTCAAGAAAACCTGTCATTTTTTTTTTAATTGTATCACCCCGAGCAAGGCGGTAACGCCACTGATGTGCAGGGGGCTACGTAATAATGGAAAGATTGGAGAAGAGAAAGCCAGAAACCACATCCTAAACAGGGAACAAGGGATGAGCCTCTTAACCTGTTCAATAGACGTGGGTGGAGTGTGAGACGGTGTAAAATACTTAAAGAACGATTCAAAAATGCTTTTATAAAGCAAATAGCAGACAAAGGCAATGATATAGTTGTTCATATGATAGAAGATAATATTTTCATTCCAATCTTCCCGTCGCGAAAAACAGGAAACTTTATCCGACACACCTATGTATTTTACTCAACTAATGATTTGTCCCTCATTAAAGAAATTGCACCAACTACTAAGTTTTATCAAAGGCTTTTTTCTCGGAAATCTCTTTTCTTTTCCATACAAATTATCCATATTTGTGTCTTTGAATAACACAATGCAACTTACTTTTTTTTTATTTTTGTCAACGTTCATTGTAAGCAAATCTTACGAACGCGGTCCGATAGAATTCCGACAAAAGAAGTCACGTACTCTTTAGAATCTAATGATATTTATCATTAATGGGTACATTGTCTCTATTTGTAGATGTGAGAGAAAAAATGGAAATTAATAAATAAGAATAAGAATGGACGTGCTTTAAAGAGTAATGTGAAGGTTGCCTGAGGCCAAACAGAAGGAATGCCTGTCGCGATCTGTAATTATAACTGTCTGTAACAGACGTAATTTAAGCAAAAACGCTAAAAGTGTTTCATATCAATCAATATAACGGAGTTGACAAGGCAAAAGCTCGATACAAGCAACAGGTAAATACTTACAGACAAGTCTAATTCTACAGACATTTCTGTATGATAATATTAGAATATGTTATCGTTTAGAAATAGATATTTATCTATAGCTCTGAGATTGCTTTAGGGTAAAGAATTTGTACCTGTTTTTCTTCCGACACGAGTAGTCTCTATTTGAGAGTGCTAAATATTGTCTCCTTTATAGCAATCACTAAATTGGTATATACACAAAACAAAACATAATCACATGTGGAATGAGATAGAAAGAAATTATGATTTTTATGTAAAATCAGTATATTTCCTAAGTTTCAAATGACATAATAAATGTGCTGATTTGGTACTTTTCGGAAATGATTGACGTACATGATAAAAAATAGTGGTATGTCAAAACTAGGATAGAGATACACGAAAAAATAAAAGTGAAACACAAGAAACGGAAGAAAACAAATTGATAGAATAATGCTAAGATAGCCCAACTATAGAAGGAATAAACGACAACAGGAGAGAATTACACGATGCAAAGAATATGGATATATAGGGAACGGAACAGGAATTCGCGAGACACGAAAGAATAATACAAAAAAAACTAGAGAAATATATAGATGGAAACGAGAGAAAAAATTCGCGAAACACCGAATAATGATACCAGAAAAGGACAAGAACATTTCACGAAATCTAGAAAAATGATTGGCGAGAATCAGGATACGGATAAACGAGAAATAAAAAAGAATACACGAAAAAAAAGAGAAACAGAAGATGATTTCAAGAAACACCGGAGAATGATACAATAAATATAGAATTGTGATTCACGGAAACTAGAAAAATGAGAGATGAGAAATACAATAGAATATATTAGAAAAAAAAGTAACGCACTTCAAGAAACACCGAAGAATGATAAAAGAAAAAAAGAAGTGCGATTCCCGAAAGCTAGAAAAATGATAGACGAGAAATACAATAAAATATGCCAGCCAGAAAAAGAAACAGAAACGGATTTGAAGAAAGTATGATAAAAGAAAACGAGAAGCGATAATCAAGAAACTAAGAAAAATGATAGTCGAGAAATAAAATAGAATACACGAGAAAAAAAAACCGAAGAGGACTTCGAAAAACAGAAGAATTTTACCAGAAGTCTAGAAGCGCGATTCAAGAAACCTAGAAACTTGTTAGTCAGTGAATAGAATAGTATACACGAATAAACGTATTTGAAGAGAACTTCAAGAAACACCGAAGAATGATAAATGAAAAATAGAAGCGCAATTCACGAAACATAGAAAAATCATATTCGAGAAACAGAATCGGGATACAAAAGAAATACAATAGAATACACGCGACAAAGAAACAAAAGAGGAATTCACGAAACACCGAAGAAAGATACAATAATACTAGCAGAATTATACGAAGAATTTTGAAAATGAGCGACAAGAAAAAAATGGATACGCGATAAACAAATGCGTGATAGGAGAATACAAGAAGAGCTATATACGAAACTAAAATGATACATAAGCAACCGAAAGCACGTTAAAAATAAGAGTCATGCATGAGAAATTGAAGGATATACAAAAAAACAAAAAACAAATGAGTGATATGCAAAAATGGTGCAAATTATAGTAACGTTGACTTAAAAAAATGTCGAATACACGTGATACAGGACTGACCAATAAAATCAAACTCGGTAGTCTATTTTTTTTTCCTCAGTCTCTGACCTCAGTCATGATATCCACTGCACCAAAACGCGGATGTGCGTTGTGGTGCAGTGGATATCGGCTCGGAACGAGAAATCGGGGAGCCGAGTTCGAATTCTATTTGAATTCATTGCAGTCACTTACGCGCAAATACCGTTGGGAAAGGTATTAATCCGTCTGTTCCTTTCAGTTATGGGTTAAATAACAGGAAAGATTGGGTTCTATAGCCTTGGCTGGCAACCAGTCTACTGCAGAAAGCAATGGCAACCTACTGCGGGATAATCTTCTGCCCAGTCAGTCATGTCTCTTTCGATATATGATCACCCAAGCGTGTTTCATGTATGGCACTTAACTGACTGACTGACTCTGACTACGCTTGAATAAAAGTGAAACATGCTAGATTGGATAACCTTTCCTAACTGCGTTTTTCTTGCCATTCTGTCTGATTCCGACCCATATTTGATCTGTGTTTGTTTCTGTGCACATGTGTATTTTTATAAAATTCAGTGTAGACGTGACCATTTTATGTCCTATTAGAACTTCCGTTGGGCCAAATTGATGAACACAGCGTCTTTATTTCCTTTCGTTTTTGTTCTGTCTACAATAAGCGTTGTACAATTTCTATTCAATCAAAACTAATCTCTTGGGGAAATACGTTTATTTTAAGAATAAATTCTTTGGAGCATTAGTAATTTGTCTTGAGACTTGGTTTTGCAAACGACAATGTCTGTTCGTAATTTCTATTCTTGCATTTCTCTTCATCTGATTGTACACGTGAGACAATAACACATATTTTCTTCTTTCTGTAAGAAAAAAAATATATATTATTTGTAAGTAGTTAATTTCTAGGCAGAATAAGAAAGTCAATATGACAGCGAATGCAGGACAATATCATCAAAGATGAAGGAAAAACTTGAAGCAACTGAAATGTGGTTCTACAGAAGGATGATGCGAATATCATGGATCGAGCATGTGAGCAATGCTGAGGTCTTATAAATGATGGAAACGAAACGGAAATTAATACTGGAAGAGACAGCTGAAGTTTCTGGGATACGCAATGAGGAAGGAGGGCTTGGAGAACCTGATACTAACAGGCCAGATAGAGGGAAAAGGAGACAGGGGAAAGCAACAGATAACAAATTTGAAGGACATTATCAGGTGGATGACGGAACGAAGGTTGCATAGTGTAAGAGGAGAGGGCATGCTCAGAGCCACCAGGGATAGGGAAACGTGGAAAGCCATAATCGCCTGCATCCTGAAGGGACAGGGCACATAGAAAAAGAAGAAGAAGCCCAAGTCGTTTATTAAAAATCTGCATTTCCTTTCAGTCTTGCTATTTATATTTATTCCAAGTCTAACTGAAATTAGGATTAATATTCATCCAGAAATATAGTCATTATTTCTAGGGCACATTATAAGGAAAGAGGAATTAGACACAAATAAGTTATAATGAAGGCAATAGAGACGGAGATATGTAAGTAATCTACCTAATAACTTTGTAAGATGGACACACAAAGAAGACAAGATGGACACACAAAGAAGACAAGATGGACACACAAAGAAGACAAGAAAAAGACTAGAAACAACAACAAAACAAAAAACAGTTTTAACATTTAACAAGTATGGCACAATGTACGAGGAAATATAACTTTTCAGACAGGAAATATCTCGACTTAACCTGTCGTTGAAGACAGTTAATTCTAAACCGCCTCAAAGAATGTTATGAACGACCCGTAGTGAGTCATTTGTAAAATGTTAAAACAATATTTGGAATAAAATTCTATCAAACCATCTTGCGTAAACCCTGTGCCTAATATAACGAGAAATGTAAGTGATATTCTTTCATTCTGTAAACATTATTCATTAATGAGTATCTGTATAATAGTTATTGCGTAAAGACATCAAAATATTACGATGGTTTTCGTTTTTCTTTCTTTTATTTTATCTTTGTCATTCAGGGAAAATTTCAAATAGACACTTTTAATAATTCTCTATAAATTTCAACAAAATTTACACCCCCGACATTTTGAAGTCTAAAGACTAGTAAGGCTCTTACATTCATACTAAATAAATGAAACAAATCTGTCTATATTTCTGAGATAAGATATTGTAACTGTTTACACTAGTTACACTGTTCAGACAGTTTTTCTCTATTGTCATATTCACGATCATTCGAACGTTGAGAACTGAAATATCTAGAAAAAGAATGGATCGTGAAACTGGAAGAAACTATCCAAGTGAAGGGTTTGGTTTGAAACCACAGCATATATCACCTGAAGAAGATCGAAGCGTACAACGGACAAAATGTCAATAAAATGAAAATAAAGATGAAGACGACAGTCCGAACAATGTACATAGTGTAAATAGATAAATTTCCAAATATGAGTGATAAAAAAACATGATCCTCCACATATATCAAGTTTATACAAAAAATATACCAATTTACTAGTCAAAGGTAAGAAATGGCATCAGGCTTAAATTATGGAGAACGTCTCACAGCAGTAAATTTCACAGCAAGACAAGGTTAATAATTAGGCGTATTTGTTTGACAGTTCCGATAGTTAACGGATTTGCTACAAAGGATACGTCGTTCAAATTTAGATTAAATGATTTATTATTTACATGCACATAAGTACATTAAGATAAAATAATATGATTTAAATATAAATACCCGTGAAAATGTCACGGTTATCCGACTTGAATTCTATAATGATTATTAATTTTTAAATTAATGATTAAATTAGCTCATGACGAGGTGTAAGACAATTACTTATCTGTAGAAATTTCCTTTACGCACCATAAAATATTTGCGCTTAGCAACTTTAACAAAATATTGCATTAACAATCATTAATATAAAGGCTTGTAGTTATTATAAGAAGTATTAGAGTACAACTGAAACGGTTTGAAATTGATAACTGTTTGCCATTTCACTGAAACAGAGGTTAAAATATTTTTCTCACTGAAACCAAGTAGCATCTCTGACATATTTCTTTTCCATGCCATCAGAACGGCATTTGTTATTACTTACGCAGTATTAACAGGAAACGTTACACGCATCTATCTACCCTATTTTTCATTCATTTTCTTACTGAAAGCATGCCACCCTACGTCATCAAAAACGACTAAAAAATTATTTATGAAATACCATTAAGGCGAAATGGCCACGCTAACTAAGGGAGGAACAAGCAGAATTAAAACAGGAGACTACAATTTGAAGAATATTGATTAGTATTTCCATTTTAAGGCGTCTTGGCCCGGGGTCGTGCTTAGGAAATCTGGTCGAGTTGACCATTACTATTAAGTAGTGAGTTCAGTTCTTTGGCTGCCCTATACAAAATGACTGACAACCACTGCCATATTATATCTTTAGAAAATTCAGATCAGACAAAGAATGGAATATCAATACCATATCTGGGCTGGTACCGCTTAATCTTAATTGTCCAACCTCGAAAGAGTTCAAAAGCTCTTACCCGGTATTGCGGGTAATGAATTATTTTCAAACCTGTTTCCCTTCTCCCACGGACATTTGTTCTGTCGCTATTTCTATCACAGATATTTGAACGAGTTACACTCCTTAATTCCACTAATTCAGATGTTAACAACTTGTACCTATGATACCATATTCACGGTGGCAAAATGTCCCCATTACCTTCGTACTTATTTGATTATAAGTAAGTTTCATTCAGAAAAATTATTTCTCAGAACTCTTATTTTCCTAGAATAAGCTCCTGAGGGGGATGCTTCCTTGACAACTAAAATCTCTATCTCTTTTGTATATGTTCAATTGATATCCATCCTACTCGATCAAAAATCTGGTGTGGGCGACAAAGCTAACCTTGCAGCCGAGCTTGGAAAGGACCTCCAATCCGTAGTGGACTAGGGTAAGAAATGGCTCGTAAATTTTAATGCTTCTATAACGAAGCTACTATCAATTAACCATCATAGACAACCGCACCTACCTCCCATTAGCATGGAGCAGGCTTGCCTCCCAGAGAGTAAAACACTGCGCCTCCTTGGTCTCACACTTTCAGCGGACCTCAAGTGGAATGACTATATCGAATCCATTGCTAAATCCGTTGCCCTTGAAAGTCGGTTCTCTGTGCAGGGCCCGGAGGATTTTTCCGTCTGAATCTATCCTGTACATTTATAAATCTACCATCCGCCCGTGCATTGAATACTGTTGCCATATCTGGTCGGGTGTCCCTCCTATTCTCCTTGGGCTTCTCGACAAGGTACAGCGGAGGGTCTGTAATGTGATCGATACTGACTTGGCAGACCGCATGCAGTCTCTCTCTCACCGGCGCGACGTGGCTTCCCTGTGTCTCTTCTATAAATACTTCCATGGCTTCTGCTCCGATTAACTTAGATCACTGGTTACCCCTAGGTTCGAATTTGCACGTGATACTAGATTATCAACTAGATCTCACCCTTTTACAGTGAAACCGATAAAATGCAACCGCAACTTCTACTCCAACAGTTTCTTTTCTCGTACTTCCCGACTGTGGAATTCCCTTCCAGATGACTGCTTCCCCGACGGCTACAATCTCCAGGAGTTTAAATGTAAGGTCAATAGACACCTCCTAACAATATAACTCGCTTCCATTCTTTCAAACACTCTTCCCATCCTCCCTACTACATATCACCCCACTTCTGACATTTCCTATATCTAACCATTCTTTCTATTTACCTTCCCCTATGTAGCCCCAAGCGCAATAGTGGCAGTGGAGTGCTTTGCTTGGGGTGAAACTATTAAAAAAAAAAGTTCTCCTAATATGTATTTCTTCTTCTATCAATTTACTTCAGTAATTACCTACCTTGTGCTGCTTGTAAGCCTTGTTTGATGTGAACAAATCTAACATAACTCTAAAAACACTGCGATCCTTGCAGGTACCCTGCTCTTTTTTTTTTATTTTGGCGTAATTTGGATTCCAGATAGTTACGTATTTTCTAATAGTACTGTAATGGAGTGTTCGAGAACAATTAAAAGATAAATGCGACGATGCTTAACTCTTCCTTCAGTCAGTTAAGTGCCATACGTGATACACGCTTGGGCGATCATGTCTCGCAAGAGACATGACTGACTGGGCAGAAGATTATCCCGCAGTGGGTTGCCATTGCTTTTTGCGTTACGTGTCATTTTATTCACTAAAATAGTTTGTTTGTTACTTTCAACTAGTCTGTGGTGCGACGCCCGTCGCACCGGTTTCGATACATTACATTCTGACTGCGATATAAGAGAGACTTTACTACGTAATCTCGCTAACAGTTCTTCATATAACCCTCTGTCCATCAGTTTTGTCCTAACTTTTGCAACACCAGATGCACGTTCGAGGTCACATACGTTTTTTTTCGATGCCTGTACTTAGCTTTCTTTGACAATAGTCAAATTTAACTGCGATGTTTATTGCGGCATAATACCACCTTACCAGAAGTTGGTGCTTTGACGGTTTTTGCTAAAGAAGTTCTTATTAGCTATAGAGGCAATCTTTCTTAGGACATCTCACAAATTTCCTACTAGTATGAGCTGCGTTAATATTCGGATTTCTTACATGCCGGTTTCTTCCCAAGACAAAACAGAAGCTTTATTGGCAGGGCTGAGAATTTTTATTATTATTATTATTATTATGTAAATGTATTCTTGTGATCTTACCGATTACAATAAGTTTTGGCTTCAAATCAAAGTTAATTTTTCTGCTATTCATATCTAAACAAATCTGGCGTACCAGACATAACTGACTGAAGAGATTTTCCCATAGTAAGTTGTCATTACTTTCTTATTGCCAATCAAGGCTATAGAACCCAATCTGCACTGCTATTTAACCTATAGCTGGAAGGAAAGGCGACAAATTAATACCTTTCCCAAAGGTATTTGCACGTAAGTGAATGCAACGAATTCAACTGGAATTCAATCTCCGCGCTCTGATTTCTCATTCCGAGTGGATATTCACTGCACCACAACGCACATTCGCTATTATTATCCGAAAATAATATAAATCGGAAACATTGAAGGCTAGGAAGCTACAGGAACGAAAAAAGAAATCCAGATGATATATATATATATATATGTGTGTGTGTGTGTGTGTGTGTGTGTGTGTGTGTGTGTGTGTGTGTGTGTCTGTGTGTGTGTGTGTGTGTGTTTAGAACTATTGTTAGATGTAATCAGTAGAAAAAGCAGTATGAATAAAAAAGTGACAAGAAGAAAACTTTACTTAGTCGGCCTAGATTAAGTACAGATTTCCTCTTCTCTTTTGTTATTTATATACGTGTTTAAACAAACACAAATACAGAAAGCACATAGATATTTTTCTCTCTTTCGATTTAGATCTGATGAAGCCTTAAGTAGCGAAATGCATTATCTATTTAATCAGAACTTACCTCTCTTTTTAAGCAATATTTCCACTAATCAAATTTAAACTTTTGTCATGATTTCAATATCTTATGTTAAACACACACACACACACACACACACACACACACACACACACACACACACACACACACATATATATATATATTCTTCGTTTGTAAACGAGTTATTACGCGACCTAGGTTTCTATTATGTGATGTCTTCAGGTGATTTGTAATAACTGATTTTAACTTTTTTATGTATTATTTGAAAAGTTAACGATTATGTTATTCTCAAACAAAAATGAATTATCGAATGAAAGAGGAGAAATTATTACTATTATTTTTAGTGCAACCATGCCATAAAATACCTATTATGTCCATACAACCATAGATGAAAACGTTATAATTTATTTTATTTTTAAAAATTGCGCGTGCAAAAATTCCCCGTTACGTGTGCATTCAAAATATCCCCGTTACGTGAACGCTCTTAAAAACCAAAAAAAAAGGTGAAATCAGTTATTGCAAAGCGCCTGGAAACACCACATGGTAGAAACCTAGGTCGCATATTAGTCGTTTACAACTAAAAAATATTCGAAAGTTCTAGGATATAATTGTATTGAACAGTTTTCTGTACATGTCTACTTTTATTCTGACGAAAAACTAAGTAATTAAATAATCAATATATATATATATTTGAAAAAGAATAGGAATTGATTTGGAAAAAGGGAAATATAGTTTTGCTGGTTGGTAGAAAATACATATTGATATTGAGTGGAAGTCAACAGCCAGGACTGAACTTAGGCCAGCCTTCAAGTTAGCGAAGAGCAGATGTGGTTCTACATGAAGAGAGATGGGCTCTGCCTGGTATCTTGAGTACTACTCCAACTTTTAAGCTAGATATATGGCGTGAACTAATCAAGTGTTCAGGTACGTAATGACCCTACTACCACATCCGGTCATGGAACTGATGATGATAATGCTGATGATGATGGTGATGATGACTGACTGCTGTTGAATGAGTTTATGCTAACCCTTATAAACAGTTATTATACTGCAGCCATTTCATAACAGTCTAGATAAGGAAAACAGTCGTTGATACTTAGAAGAGATATAAAATATCCTTGTAGGGTATACTTTCGACTATGTTATTTTATATCTCAATGTATGAAGTAGGTTATCTTTAGTTATAGTCGTTAAGTTTGGATGTGCAGGTGGTCTAATAGATAATGGCACGGGTCTTTAATCAGACTGCCGAATTCCAATCTTGGTTGGAGTCTTTATATTCATTTACGCATAAATTCCCTTGCGAAGGGTATAGATCCACCACTTCTCTCCAGAGCTATGGGTTAATTTTTAAGAATTCTTTTAATGAATTAATATCTTCCTAGCCTCACAAAGAAAAATTTTACAATATAAATATTTTCTAGTTTTAAATAACATGCAATTTACTGATAAGCCGTAGAAAACAAATAAATCAGTCAAAACAAAACTAATCATACGCCAAGAATTACTTTGTCATAAGTAAAACTAATTTAGACTATATTCTGCTAGAGTTTGTACCAGAGTGTCATCGGATTGTACCAGAGTGTCATCGGATTGTACCAGAGTGTCATCGGATTGTACCAGAGTACAATACAGTATTTCTTTCGGGATAATTTAATTTAAACTAAAACTTAAACATAAAATTGGAACGCAAAATCTCAGAAGTTGAATTAATAGATAGAATGTTTTTAGGGCAAAGAGTATGCGTTTTGTGCCTAAACGTTTTATTGAAAAAATTCCAAAACAAAACACTTTCTTTTATGTTTGGAAATCTTTTTGTACGTGATTTCATTATTTTCTTTTTTTTTTTTTAACGGCTAATGGATGTATCTTGAAACAATGTAACCGATATCTGTATCTGTTTTGCAATTCACTTCCGGCCAGAATTTAAAATTTCTCTTTCTCGGCCGTTTCTATTGTCTCTCCACTTTCTTCCCTCTATACATTTTCTCACTTTTTCATCTTCATTTTCCTCTTCACTTTCTACTACCTTTGTATCTTTCCTTTTCCTTTATAAAAGTAGTTTTTTTTTTATTAATGTCAAAGGATTTGAGCCCAGACGCCATGTAACCGATATCAATATAAGTCTATCATTCACTTCCTGCCTAGATTAAAATTTCTTTCTTTCAGTCGTGTCCATTGAAACTTGCCTCTCTATATTTTATCTTTACTTTCTATTTCGTCAGTAGCTTTTCCTTTTCTCTTTCTTTTTCTTTTTTTTGATTCCCATCTTATTTACTCGTCTTTTCTACCCTCTTTCTTTTTTCCCCTCTTTTTTTATATCTTTTTACTTCGTACAAAATAATTTCCAAAAATAAAAGAAAGTGGTGTTTTTTTAATTTTTTTAAAATAAAACGTTTATTACAGAACAAAATGTACTATTTTGTAATAGTTTTTAGTTTGTAATAATTATTATTAATAATAATAATATATTAATACAAATATACAAATATACATTTATCATTTATTGATTGATATTCACCAAACTGACTCAAGAGTTTCGAAGATGAGTTGTTTTATTTTTTTAATCGTTCAGTCACCTCCAGGAGAGGTACAAAATTATCTTCCGAGTTTCTCATTTTCCTTAGTTTTATTTTAAGTAAAAATTAATTTATGCATTTTTATTAGTGTTTAGTTAATTTTTTTTCATCTTTGATTGTATGTAGGGGTGCACATATATTTAGACAGAAGTTTATGCACTACATGACTGTAAAATTTTATAATCTAATTTTACTTCTTGAAACTAGTCAATTTTCTGATGCGTACTTAATCTACAATATTTCAAAAATATGGAAATTCTTTCAGATACCTAATATTCTGTTTGTGTTTCTGTATGTAGGCACGTACACCCTCGTTCCTGTGATTCTGTCTGCATTCATCCTTGTGCATGTACTTGAATTTTTCGTATATATATATATATATATATATATATATTGTTATTACATATATATATATATATATATATATATTGTTATTACATATATATATATATATATATATATATATATATATATATGTTATTACATTGTATATATATATATATATATATATATTCTTATTGCATATATATATATACACTGTTCTTACATATATATTTATACATATTATTAATACATATATGTATATATACATATTACTACATCTATATATATTGTTATTACATATATAAATTTGTATGTGAGTGTGTATGCAAGCTCCTGCACCTAGCCTTACGTCAGTTTGATTCTCCGAGTAGTAAAAATAAAATAGCATGTGTGTGTGTGTATGTGTGTGTGTATGTGTGTGTGTGTGTGTGTACTTATGTTTGCATGACTTGTGGAGTGATTGACGCTGCAATGGTTCCATGACATGCAACAATGCCAATCGTAACGTCAGATTGAAGACAGCGCGCGGAGGAAAGGAAAACATATGGTAATCGAAAAGAATAACATAACCTCCGCTTTTACTCTTCTCTCTTGAACCTAATCGTTTCAACATTGCTTCGTACCAACTGCATAAATTTATTATGATCATTCAAGATACTAGAAAACAAAGCATGAAAGTATTCCACTAAGCCAAACAAAACATTCAGAATGTCGTGGGGGGGGGGATTCTTGTAAAAGAAGAATTATAAATAAAGTTTAACGTTTACTGGGACGATTACTTGTATGGGTGTACTTTTTATTCTGCTTTTGTGTTTGCTTTGAAATCACTTTCATCTTGAGATTTCTAGTTTGAAAGTGAATATTTGACGTTTATCTGATTACGTCCCAAAGGACTTTTTGTACCAGACAATTTTATTGTTTTCAGATTAATCTTAACTCTTCTTTAATCGGATATAAATCTTAATCTTCTTTTTTTCAAATGCAAAACCACGAGTGTTTTGCAGTAAAAAAAAATATAATTGTGACCAAAAAAAAAAAAAGAAGATATTCCGCGGTTTTGTAGCTGTATGATTTCAACTTTGTTTTGGCTATTTGGAATTTTACATAACTAACATAAATGTACTATATTTTAGATTTAAGGAATGAAGAGGCAAATCAACCTGAGTACGTTTTCTTTTTAATAACATGTACCTTCAGAAGGTAGAAGAACATGGATGTTCACAGCTTCCTCTTTTCTGAATAAGAGTGGATTGCTGTAGATCAGCTTGGGCGATCATGTCTCGAAAGAGACATGACTGACTGGGCAATAGGTTGCCATTGCTTTCTGCGGTAGACTGGTTGCCGACCAAGGCTATAGAACCCAATCTGTCCTGCTATTTAACCCATAACTGGAAGGAAGAGACGGATTAATACCTTTCCCAAGGGTATTCGCGCGTAAGTGAATACAATGGATTCAACTGGAATTCGAACTCGGCTCCCCGGCCTCTCATTCCGAGCCGATATCCACTGTACCACAACGCACATCCTGTAGATACTTGCACATTGCTGTAGATACTTGTGTAAAATAATGGAGTGTTTTCTCATTGTTTAGGCCATAGAGTTGTTCTTCTATTACACTAGTTCTCATGTAAGTTTCAAGAGCATAGTCTACCCTATTAAATGCTTTTTTCTAAATATATAATTCAAAATGAATGTAACAAATGAGGTTATAATTTGATCTCGAGTCACCACGTCTACGTTCAGTGACGAATCGATTTCCTTTTTTAGATTCATACAAGATGAAACACATGCCATATTAACCAAGAGCCACTCAATGTAGAGGGTTACTAAGACAGGTGTTTGTAAGGAAGGGGAAGGACAAAGCAGAGGATATATAAGATAGATATCAGTTTACTCTAGACTTGAAAAGTGGTCGGAGAAGTATCCTCTCGGGAGTTTGTTTTGAGGAAGAAGCTAGAAATTGCTCTGTATAGAAGGAATACGAAAGAAGTAAAGATGATTTGATGCTGCGAACATAGCATGGATGCTTGAGCTGATAGCACTAAGGAATATAGCGTTTTTAAGGATAGAATAAATACATCTATCATCGTTTTTTCCTGTGTAATAGATTACAGATTTAAAAATAATTCATCACCCACATGGTAGCGTATTTCTCTTTTGAACTATGTCAAGAATGGACACTGAGGACTTGACAACACCTGTCCAGATATGACAATGTACATTGCTTTAAAAAACAATCAGTCAGTTAATTGCCATAGGTGATAAACCCATGGGCGATCATATCTATTTCGATCCATGACTGACTAGGCAGAACATTTTCACGCAGTAGGTTGCCATTTCTTTTGACAGTAGACTGGTTGCCAACCAAGGCTAAAGAACCAATTCTGTCCTGCTATTTAATCCCTAGTTGGAGGAAGAAGAGAGAGTCAGGTAATTGTCATACGTGATAAACTCATGGGCGATCATGTCACTTTCGTTCCATGACTGACTAGGCAGAACATGTTCACGCAGTAAGTTGCCATTTCTTTTTACAGTAGACTGGTTGCAAATCAAGGCTATAGAACCAAATTTCTCCTGCTATTTAATCCATAGCTGGAGGTAGAATACACAGTAAGTGTCATACGTGATACACGCTTGGACGATCATGTTTCTTTCAATCCATGATGGGCTAGACAAAAGATTTTCCATCAGTAGGTTAGCACTTCATTTTCTTATAGATTGGTTGACAACAGAGGCTATAGAACCCAATGTATCCTGCTATTCAACCCATATCGGGAGGGAAAGTGATGGATTCATACGTTTTACAAGGATATTTGCACATAAGTGAATGCAACTAATTTAACTCGAATTCGAACTTGTTTCTGCTGATTTTTTTTTATTCCAAGCTGATATTCATTAAACCACGACGCATATATATTAAATTACTAGGTCTTATTTCCTAACTGTAATTACTAAACTTTGCCATAGACACGAGAACATAACCTTGATTCTGATCTTCTTAGGACAAATAAGAAGGTGACCGCTTTCATCAGGATACTTTTCAGTCTTCATCACTAAATATAAACGACTCAGTGTTGGGCATTTAATTGACTGTCACTATTCTTGGTCACTGAATGCCAAAAAAAAAAAAACACATTCAAGAATGTCTTCTACAACGCCCACGCAGTTAAACCCCAGCAAAATATATGTAAACCTTTTAGATCTCCAATAGAAATAAGCATTTTATTTTGATGGAAGTGCCAAAAGAATTAATGTTTCTTTTTGGATCTACAGCAGTGTTTTACGCCCTGGTAGACTAATGTGCCCTAAAAGGAATCCAGCTGCGCCACATGTTAACAGACGATTAATTTGTGAATGAATTACTTTTAAAACCTTCAGTCATTACGCACGTCCATGTCTAAGTTTAGACATTGCGATTTGATGTATTAAACTGAATGCAAAATTCATTAATTTTTAAGGAGTGGATAATCATTTCCCTTTGCCTTCCTCATGGAAATTTAAATCAATCATTATCAGCCACTTTAATGAAAACAGCAGATTCTTCATGAAACTCTTTAAATGAAAACGATGCCGCTAATCGATGGGAATGCTAAAGCAAAAATGACAAACATTACAGATTATTTTTTCTTTACCATGGCATATAAAACATAGGTTATAAACAAGTATTTTTAGATATACAAAGTAATATCTTAAAAATAAATCCTTATGTCATGAGAGTTCTTTATTATTTTCCTATTTTCAAATTTCATGACAATCATTTCCATTTTTTAAACTTAAAGTCCACCCAGAATTTTAATTACATTACAAGTGCTCTCAAGAGTAAAATAAGTTTGAGAAACGCTGATCTGCAGAGTGAAAAGCGACAAGGCAGATATAAGGAAACCAATGCATCATTATTTTTCAAAACTCTGAACAAGAGAAAAAAATAAGAATATCGTGTCGCGCCAATGCATCAAAATTGGTGTAATATGTGGCCTTACACGGTTCAGAATATATGTATATATATATATATATATATATATATATATATTGAAACTAATTATTTTTTAACTTTATTTTAATTGTTACGAGCAGTTCTTTAACTACTTGTTAATACACATACTCAAACAGCATCTTTAACTCAGCCAGTTAAGTTCCATACGTAATACACGCTTGGATGATCATGTCTCTTTCGAGACATGAATGACTGCGCAGAAAATTTTCCCGCTGTAGGTTATCATTACTTTCTCCGGTGGACTGATTGCCAGGCAAAACTATAAAACTCAATCTGTCTTGCTGGAGGGAGAAATGACGGGTTAATACTTTTCTCAATGGTATTTTCGTGTAAGTGAATGAAACGAATTCAACTGGAATTCGAACTCGGCTCTCCGATTTCTAGTTCCGAGTCGATATCCACGGCACCACAACGCATGTAAAGATATGCGTTGTGATGCAATGGATATCGGCTACCTCTTACTAAACCTACTAAAACAACCTCCTTTAATTGAAAAAGAGCAGTTTTGTAATTATTTGTTACCAGACAGTTATTATACATCCTTATAATACGCTTTTTGAGGTAGACCACTCACTATTTCTAAGATAGAATTTCGTAGGCCACATTCAAAAGATAAACCGCATATTATACCGGCACCGAAAACACTTTTTAAAAAATCTTTACATATTATGCTAACTTTTATATAATGAAATTATGTTTTTTAAGAGGCGACAAAAGCAATCCGGTCACTTTATCATCCAGCTTTCTCAAGGAACTTAATCGCTACGAATTTTACTCGGTAGCGTAAGTTTTACATTCGAAACCATATTGTCACTGATGCTCTTCCGTGATTTAAAACGGTACACGTGGGAATGCCGAAATTCACTGTTAACAAAGAAAAGCAGTGTCTAGAATTGTGGGTCAAACGCGCATGCGCATAATGAAAATGAAACTGAAAGAAATTTTATTAGTCATCAATAGCGAAGATAATATAATATCACGATTGTATAGAATGTCAAGTTTGCAACGAAACCATGATGCTGGCTTGAAAATGTTTCGTTAAGTTTATAAGGATTTATATTTCCACCAATGGCAAGAGCATTATGCTATCAAAAAGAGTTAACTGTATTGAGAGAAAGATTTATGTTATAGAAGAACATTTTGGCTAAACCCATAATTTATGAGTTAATCATAAATATGAATGAAGTTTTTACTTTTAATTTTCAGGACTCTCGTCTTGGCTGTACTTTCAACTCTTGCCCGAAAAGCGCACGATCCTGAAATCTATACTCGTCTGATTTACATAAGCAGATATATTTCAGCCCTCTGTTTTCTTATTTTCTAAAGGCGATGACTAAGAAGTATCTCAGAAAATGTTATGTTTACTTTTCTCTTCAGCGGATGAACTGCTACACTGGATTTGTCTATTTATACTATTCATTCCTCATCCAGAAGTTTCAGTATTATTTATAAACATATTGTAATATTATCGTCTTACAGATTAAATAAACGAAACTAAATTTCTCATGAAACATTGTTTACTCACCTTCAGGTTATTTTACTTATTGTCAGCGAGAGGCTGAGTGTTTTGGGTATTTTCTTCGAATATGAATTTTACATTCTCGTGAAAATATAAGAAATTTTTTTCACTTTTTCTCCCTCAGGTGATGGCTTCTATATTCTTCTGTCATCGGCCGTTCTGCTTGAAGCGAGTATACACTGACATCTAATGATGGTGCAAAACTACACCTATGGGCTGTAAAACCATCTCTGACATCAACCTTGGTGTCACAGTTTGCTTCGTTGACGCTTTATTGTAACACTGGTGTAACGAAATCCATTTTGGCATCTTCTGAGCGTGAGTCACATATTACATCTTTTGGACATACACTGGCCATTCAATGGGCAGGTTTTATTTTTTCGGCAGTTGCAATTCTTTTTAGAAGGGTAATTGTTGCTATTAGTTGGGTGACGGATATTGTTTATGTGGGCCAAAATTTATTTGTTATCATATGTTGTGAAATATATTATCTATGTTTTTAACACAACTATAACTGACTTTAACATTGTTAACTTGAAAACGTTAAAATCAAATTAGACAAAGAACTGACAAACAGAAAATCAGTGTAGTAAACGAGCAGTTACGTTAAGTTACAGTTGAATTCAAGACCCTCTGTAGAACATTACTCTCACAATCGCAATGCTAAAAAAGACCTATAATATAAATGGAAGAGAATATGGTAAGAAACTGGAAAACGAACATTGCTTCCGTCATAAGAGCTCCGTGATTATGGCCCCGTGTCTTACGAATCTAAAGTTAGTAAATATCAACTGACACTTGCAAGATTACAGATTTTACAAATGCAGCATTGTTCTGACTGCTAGAAGTGGGACCGGATGCTTCTCAAGCTGATGTACTGCGTTGGAAACCAGTATTGGAAGCTTGACATTTAAAGAGTCTTTTATATCGATCGCTTGTGTCTACGCAAAAGAACCACTGATATCTATCATCAGGTGCGTCCAAAGCAAGTAGAAACAAAGATATTCTTTTTTCTTGCAAATTGAATTGTGACATTTTCGTTGCAAAACGTTTGTTTGTGTCATGAAATTCAATGTTCGGCGCAGAAAATGTAGAATACAAACATCAAGTTTTGAAAGCAAACTCTGCTCCAAACAGTTTATAATTAACAGATAGATAGATAGATAGATATATAGATAGATAGATAGATAGATAGATAGATCGTAAGTATGTGATGTCAGTAATTCCGATTTTTCTCCCCACTTTTTTGCCCTCTCATACTATCTCTCTCTCTCTCTTTCTCTCTCTCTCTCTCTCTCTCTCTCTCTCTCTCTATGTCTCTCAATATATCTAAACTTATTTATAAATGGAACTTTCTCTGTGTGTGTATGTATGTCTGTGTCTGTGTGTGTCCGTTACCTATAGACTCCGAAACGGCTGAACCGATTTTCTTGAAAATTTACACAGTTGTACTATAAGCGTCTGCGAGTGTTCTTAGGTTTTGTGTCGAGGTACCCCCGATAAATATCGAAAATCGATAATCGAAAAAATCGTGTTATAGAAGAAGAGGTCCGATTTTAATCAAATTTGATGCGCTCATAGACAAAGACATAAGAAACGATATCCAGAAGTTTCAAGGTTGGGTGCAGAAAATCGATAATATATATATATAAAAGGCAAGATGTTTGCGTGTGTGTGTCTGTTTATCTGCCTGTATGTCTGTATTTTTTCAGCCCTTTTATTTTAGTTTTTGCTTCGGGTTCGGCTTTAAGTAGGTATAATTGTAGTTCTTAGTCTCAGCCATGATAGCATTTACTCAGAGGACTTATTTAGCCTTCAAAATTCAGTTTACGACGAAAAAAACTTATTTGATATCGATGCCAGGAAATCAAAATTTGACTTACATCCATTCATTTTTCTTTCTGTCTAAGGTTTCGCTTTAAGTGGAAACAACTATTGCTTTTTAGTCTTTCGTGCCAACGTCCAAACAGCCTGAGCTTCCAGGACCATGGATTAGTTTTAAATCTTTCATTACACCCGAGCATCCCCGGGCTATACTGCTAATATATATATATAGTCATCTGCAGACAGATCTGTTTGGCTGTATCACAACTCATTAGTACGGTTAGACATCCGATTGCTTTTAACCAGAATTGAAACCCGACTGAATTGGCGTTGGCGATTCTACCCTGAGCTATGGGCGCTCAGTAGAAGGAAGCAGACTTTTAGTGTATGTATAATACGCCAGTGGCCAGAGTGCTCTAATTCATTACTGAATGAGTTATGTGTAGATGTTAGCGATATATACTGTTTTTTTGTTTGTTTGTTTTTTGTTTTTTTGTTTTTTACCCATTAACACCATTTTTACCTTATTATTTTTTTAGGCCGCACCCTATATGTTCAGTTTTTTCTCGTTTTTTTTTATCATTCCACCTAAAGCAAGGCAATGATGCTACTAAGATGCTACTTCTTCTTCATGTACCGTGTTCTTTCAGGATGTAGGCGATCATGGACTTCCACTTGGCTCTGTCTCTTGTCGCTCTCAATATTTTTTCTCTTGGTATCTCTTAGCCCGGTTCAGCCATCCATTTGCTCAGACCTAACAAGTACGTGTCGCGCTGCTTTCCTTTATCTCTCCTTTCCTTTATCCGACAGTACTGTGAGTGAAAGAGAATAGAATTATTTTAGCGACGAGAGAGGCCATTAAAAAAGAACATGTTTCAGGGAGATAGATGATGGCGATTGACGTTGCATTTACATTTCTGAAGATCGTGGGTGTCAAGGAAGTAAGACACCGGAAGAAGTTTCTACAGGCGCGAAATGCGGGAAATTTAACTATTAAAACAAAACATACGGCTATCTGGCTATTTCAACAGTAAAACTAGCGGTCCTAATTGTCAATCTAGCAGCACTCTTAAATCCATGCAGTCGTAGTACCACGGTGAAAAGCTGATTAGAACAATTTACATGAAAATATTTATAGAAAAAGCACAAGTAAGCCACGTCAGAAATAACTGATATCGAGATGCCGGGTCAGGATTAACAACATCACAGATCCTTCTATGAATCTCGAAATACGTCTGCATTATACTGAAACACATATTCCCGTACAATCATCCTATTTAAACAACTTTAAGACTAGTCACTCCTATATGGGTGACCGCTTGGAAATACCAAGTTTTTTTAAGCTTGGTTAATCGGGTGGGGTAGTGTACAATTACATGGAATTAATAATATTAACTCTGAGTTCTAATTCCAGTTGGGTTTGTTATATTCATTTGAGAGTAAATACCATTTTGAAAGTTAAGAATCAATCTTTTCTCTTCCACCAATTGTAAGTTAATTAGTAAGACTTGTATCACTAAATCATTATTATCTTATCCTAAAAATTCTTACATTCTAAAAAATATTTTTGGCTTTAAATAACCTGCAAAGGGTAAAGAAGCCGTAAAAGTAATCAATCAACATGAACCCATTCCCATTTTTGTATTATATGGTTTTAATTTTCTACTCTATGCTTAAATTGCAATTTTTGTCTCTGCTTTAATGGATTTTCTTATTTTATTAATATAATAATGTATATATGTATATAAAAAAGACAAATCTGTTTTATAAACATATGAAAAGAAATATAGACATCACGTATACACACAAGCATATGTTACGAAAATGCCAGGATGAAGTCAAGGGTATTTAACCTATTAGAGAAAACAAACATATTGGTCCATGAAAATGATTAAGACAGTCGAAATTACTTGAATAAGACAATAACAAACAAATGCACTTTCAACAGTTTACCCATAATTTTGACCACAATACAAAAAATACGAAAGTACAATAAAATCAACAAAAATCCCAAAGTACAATAAAAAAAAATACTTAAACGCGCACACATACACACATACACACTCATAAACGCACAAACACACATACAGGGTGCAATGGATACACTGTCGCCTAAACTGTAGAAAGAAAATCTTACAATAGTGCATTTAGGGGTTAGTGCTACCTAAGGTCCAAAGAGTGGCTGCTAGAAAACTATGACTAGCAACATTACTCTGCAATGTGACATACAAGCAGGGGAACCCAGTCATCGGTCTGGTTTCGCCTGCTTGTTCGAACGTTTTTGCGAACATCCCCCCGCCTAACATCTGGTCTCCTAACATCCTAGACTGCAACACTTGATTATTATGTGTGAGGTTCAGTTGAGCGAGAGACCAACAAATCTACTTTTAATACCAAAAAATAAACTGAAGGCAAGCATTATGGTAGCATTCACTAAATTAAACAATAATCCAGAGTTGCAGAAGATTCCGAAGTCGTCTGTAGGCCCTGGTTGAAGCCAATTCTGATTTCATTGAATAATTAAAAAAAATTTTTTTTACTATTTCAGGAAATGTTTGTGTAATTTTGATAAATATATCTGCTAAACTTAGATGTCAGTGTTATTTTTCTTTTCGTATAATTTAAGCGGCAATTCATCCATTGCACCCTATATATATATATATATATATATATATATATATATACATATAGGGTGCGATGGATATATATATATATATATATATATATATATATATATAAATGAGGGAGTGTGTGTATTTGTGAAACACTTCTAAACATTGATTCTAAAATTGTGATTTAATAATGTAGTGAATTTGGTCCTTATTTTGTGCTCCACTCTGTCCTATGCCAGACTGTGCAAAGTATTACTATTACCTATTTAACAAACAATTCTCTCGTAGGAACATTTCTGAAGCGAAATTGAATTCCACCATTTGTTGTCCTGCAGCCAACTAAACTATGTTAAGTAAAATATGACATCCGTCCGGAAATGATCCAGCTATTTTGAGATTCGCTTAAAAGTCGATTCTAAGAATGGCGCCATCTTATACACTTCAAAATACTCCCCCTGGAATCTTACACATTTCTGAAAACGTTCTTTAAACTTTTGAAAATAGTCCGCATTGCCATCTTTCATTCTAAAATCTCCCTTTTAACAGTGATTTTATCTTTGCGAAAAGTTAAAAAAATCACAGGGAGTTCAAACAGGGCTGTAATGAGATGTTCTGCTAGAAGCCATGACCGAGAATAAATGATGTGTCAGCTAAGATTTAAAATAGCTGAATACATTCAAAACAGATCTTGTACACACACACACACACACACACACACACACACACACATATATATATATATATATATATATATATATATATATATAAGTATGGGAAATAGAGAGAGAAAGAGAGAGATCGTATATTGAGACAACACTCTTTGATTTGTATATTGTTTTCTTCAATGCGACGAAGAAAGTCTTTGTTTTATTCAGTTATTCTAATATCTTGTCTTGGTGTCTCAAGCACTTTCGACCAATTAATAGCCATTTTGAAGAGCATGTTGTTAGTTGTTAGCATATTTTCTTCTAATTCTTTTCTAAAGTGTTCATATATATATATATATAAATATTAAAGGCGTTTAATTCATAATTGTTAAAAGTAACATTGCAGAAGAAAGAAAGACAGAAAGAAAGAAAGAAATATGGTAGAAAGGGGCAATCATATAGAGGAATCTATATCAACCTGGGTCTAAGAATTTAAGAAATTATTTTTTCTATGACAGCATGTATCCATTAAATTACTTTTTTGTCGTGTAAATTAGGCTTATCGATATTGTTTAAGATGACAAGTTTTTCTAAAAGGCATAGATTACATCTTTCTCCTTTTCCGTTGTATGTTTTGGATTTAGCTAATAATAATTGGGTTTTTGTTTTTTATTTTCAATAATCTAAGGATAAAGCAGTATTTTGGCTGTATTTACTGTTGTTTAAAGACAATATGAGTTTGTTAAATCTTATCTTCCACCTGTTAGAAGTGTTTCCAAAGTAAAATTTAACATCATTTTCATCTAAATGAACAATACTTTTGGATATACACTGGCCATTCAAGGGTCATTGTTGCTATTAGTTGGATTACGGATGTTGTTTATGTGGTCCAATATTTATTTGGTATTATATAATGTGAAATATATTTATCTGTCTTTTTAACGCAACTATAACTGACTTTAACATTGCTTTTTTTGAAGACATTTTAGTGTGGGTGAATGGCAGAAATGTTTGTGAATTATGTTAAGGAAAAGTTTACCAATGTTAGTTTGGACGTTACGACAGAATGGTGGGTTCAACCGAATAAGGTTACGTTTACGTGATATTTGCTTATTTCTGCCTACCTTGATTTTAACAGAGTATTCTAAACTAGTGTTGTCAAAAATGTCTTTATTGCTAGAGTTGGTACTTAAACGAAATTGGAGGGATTTGTGTAGGATGTTGATGATTCTCTGTGAGTGATTTGGTTCCCTGTTGATTCTTTATATATATATCTACATATATTATGTGTGTATGCGTTAGTGCGTGTATATCAGTATTTATATTTCTCTGTGAAGCCAAATTTTTCAACTGCATTTTCAAGTTTTCGTTGTATATATATATATATATATATATATCTCAGACAACAAAGTCTCCGACTGACACCAAGTCGGTCGAGTTTTGATCCCGGCCAGAAGCAAGTAGATGTCTAGCCACACTGATGAGCTGTGATACAGCAAAACGGGCTTATATGTGGATGACAAATTTATATATATATATATATATCGTTTGAACAAAAAAATGTTATTTTGCAAATTAAATATTAATTTTTAACATTCCAAGTCAATGGATTTAAATTCAGGGCTTCTCAAGAAATCAAGCACATTGAACTTTATGTAATCCGGCTAATAATTGAACCCGTTATCCTACGGAATTACATGTTTGAACAGCCACACACACACACACACACACACACACATACACACACACACGCACTTGCAGACACACTCGAAGACACATATACACGCACACATACATGCAAACACACACACACATGCACACACACACACACACATATATATATATATATAATGTTTACACCTCATTCATGCAATTAAGCATAAAAGATTTTCACCGATCCATCAACAAACACTACATAATGCATTAAATTTGGTGAAACAATACATAAACATTCCAGAAGAAGACCTAAAAATTATCAATCATGAGAGAAAGTTCAATAAACTTATCAACACTGTATCTCCCCCACAATATCGAACATCACTATAAAAAACATGCTTCCTAAAATACATTTTTTTAAAACTACTGAAAAACAACAATCTTGGCGCTAAACATTATCAATCATAACTCAACAATATATATATATATATATATATATATATATGCGCATGCTTGTAAGTGCGTGAATGTTTGTACACCTATGTATTGATTGAATTAGGATGAGATGAGCCCACAAATAAAGGAAACGGTGTGCCATACAATATAAATTCCTGATTATATCGATGTATTGATGTGTTCAAAATATAGTCAGTCTTTATTGAATTTAACTCCTTAAAGAAGGATGCATAAAAATAAAATACTAATGTTTCAGGAAACAACGGAAGAAAGCAACTTTATGAGTCTCCTCCAAAAAGATGCAAGAGTAATAAGAAAAAAGTGATTAGAATCGAAGAACCAAATTGAAGAACAAATTGAAAAAAAATGTCAAAATTAAGAAGAGTTGAACAATGCTTGCAGAAGTTTAGCTTTTGTATAATAATAATAATAATACCAGTAATTTTCAAATCGTTTTTTTCTATTGATTTTCAGTTTTAAAAATAAGAAAAACTGGGAAATAGCAGTCAAATTACGAGACAATGAACTATCACTGGCGAGGTCAACTGTATTTTTATTTGATAGAATTTTGTTTCTTATTTTCTCCTAGATGCTATGCTTTATCTTCCTTACTAGCATCATAGCCCGGCGTTGCCCGTGCAACTCAGAACATTTTAGTAGGAGAAGATGCCACTTTTTTATTTTACATATTTTGTTTTTGTTTGAAAAAACACTTTTTTTTTTAATATTTCTTTTGTTTCAAAATTACGGGGAAAAATATTCATATTTTTTGTTGACCAAATGAATTGTTAAAGCGTCGGAATAAAAATTAAATATAAAGGCTCATTTTTTTAATAAAAAATATTTTAGTCGCGTTTGACACGTGTGATTTGATTTTTGTGACGTATTTTCAGCAACCATCTTAGATCTTAGATGTTTTACGGAGCAAATGTAAACAATCGTCCCCATTTGCCAAAAAGTGCGAAAGGGAAAATTGCTGAACTTAAACTCAAAAAGTATGTGTCGACCTGGCTTCCCTGTAGATATTGCCTTTTATATATATATAGATTAAACATATCAAAAATATAGACGCACGCAAGAACATGTTCTGAGAAAACATATATGGTGTACATTATTAAGTCTTTGTCCTAATGGAGAACATCTATTTTGTTTTAATCGAAATATGAATCCGCTGCAGTATCGTGAACAACAAGGAGTTTACCAACAACTGGTTGAGAACACCCAAGCCAATTGCGGATATGAAAACTCCTAGAACAAGTCAGAAAGAACCAAATACACGAGCTAACTAAAAGATTTATAAATTCCCTCGGAAATTAGCTCCCCTAGTCATATGTAAAATAATAATATTTCAAAAACTAATAAAATCTAGCGCAACATATAAACTATAAAACAACCGATTCAATACTCAGATGTATGCTATTGTAATTCAAATATATATCATAAGAAAGCCACAGTCGTACAAAAGGAATCACGATAGTAGAAGCAGTAGGGACGGTGACATAATCGGGCGCCACAAGGGAAATGAAAAAAAAAACATGACAAATGACATTTTCAAACTAATGGAAAACAAGACAGGCGATATCAACAGTTAAACGATACAGTATATAGGTTGTTAAGCAAAATCATTAGAAATAAATCCAAATAAGCAAAACATGTATGATTCTACGAGTTTTATACGGAGATAGAAAATTAAGGAACATATATATATATATATATATATATATATATATATATATATATAGTATAGTCTCTGGTTTCTACTCATACGATTAATCTACACAGCCAAACAATATCGATTGCACAGTTCTCAGTATATAACTGTCATCACTCTTTCGAGCCTTCTGTTATATATATATATATATACATATACACAACCTCGTGAAAACTCACAGAAACCAAACGATTAATGTCTGCCTTGTAACTTTCATACTTTCCCTAATCATGTATACGTCGTCTCTTGCTGTTGTTTTTCTCTTCCGACTGCATTTTCCTCTACGTTTTAAACTGATGGATCCAGTTTCTTTCTTCGCTTTGATGACACGACTGACAGTTCAAAAGTTGACACCAACAATATTCGTGATCCATCGGTAAGGCGTGATCTCTCTGTAAGGCGTGCTAGTGTGTTCGTGCAGCGTTACAATTTTCGTACGCTTCCTTGGAGTAACGTTCACCGCAGACAATGGCCGTGGAACAAGTAATCGACAGACTATAGTGTCAGGGCATTATAAAAATCTGATGCAATCACGGACGACGCAATAAATTCTAGACCAAACAATTTTTTTCAAACACCTCTAAAATAGATTCATACAGTTGCACACCACTGCAAATGAATTAATTTGAAGTAAAAATAGAAAACTATTACAAATCAGAGTTCAATCTTATCTCCATTTAAATACACACAGAAACCTACCAAACCATATCTGTAATATACTTGTTGACAACCCAAATATCATCGTATCATTCATGTGCAAAACAAGGCTAAAAATAAGAGAAGCATTATTAATAGAAATACGAATACAACACTCAGCAATATCAACTACGAACACGCTAACGGCATGCTTAATATGTTCGAAATATAAAACATACACACTACTCTACAAATCCATAACACTACATACATTCTGTTACAAGTAAAATAAAATCCATTTTCGATAATGGTAAAAGATATAGCCTAAAGCGCCCGGATAAACAAAACAATTTTTTTATATGCCCTCAAAATAAAAAAGCACATAATCACATAAAATAGAGATAGCTACGCAAATAAAAAATATATTTATATATATTTAATAAAAAGCAGAAAAAGAGAACAACCAGATAATATAACCTGAAAACAAACGATTAATCATAACCTAAAAACAAAATGAAGCGGGTATATAAACTGACACAGAAAAGGTCCACCCGAAACAGTAAAATGAGGTAAGCCTAAAATGGTAAGGAAATATCAACTAAATATGAAGCTATTAAGCAACCATACATTTAAGCAAGCTTAAAAGAGATCAAAGTAATGAAAAGTTATAAATCACCTGTAAATCCTACACAACTTAAGAAGCAATATTCATTAAGCAAAAATAATAAGTCACACACAACGATATTATAATATCTTCATCTTCATATAATTAAGAAAAGATTGGTAAACTGCAGCAGTAAAACAAAAGCCGCTGAAGAGTGAAGTTAATGGCTTCACGAAACTTTGAAGTTAGCATGACTGAAATAACACTGCTCAGCTAAATGATAAACTTCTTTGCATTAATTTTAACAACTCCCACTCTCTATTTTGATATTAAGCACTTTATGACAAAAAATATGCTTGCCTAAAACGCTTTTTACCAATAAACTACTGAAAAATCAGCAATATTGGCACTATGCATTATTACAATTTACGACTATATATATATATATATATATATATATATATATATATATATTTTAACACAGCTATCTGTCTTCATCAATATATATATATTTATATGTATGTATATATATATATATATATATATGTATATATATAGACTGATGAAGATTGATTGCTGCATTAATTTTAGCAATATATATATATATATATATATATATATATATATATATATATATAGACTAGAGGTTTTGCAACACGCTGAAGAGTTTTGAAATACAGTATTTAATTTAATTTTATCGACTTCATGATAAACTATATTCTTTTGCATTTTCCTTTTTTATAGGAAAGAATAAATTCTTAAGATCTTTTTAAACAATGTAACTATTTTTTTTTCTGGAGCCAAATTCAAACATTTTAAAGCGTTTGGCTTTTTGGTTTGTTTATAGGTCTTCCAAGCACAGCGCAAACAAGAAACTTTTTTATATATCAAAACTTTTTAAAAAATGTTAAAAGAATATTGCATTGTTATTTTAATCATTAAATTATTTTTAAAACCGTGGAAATATTTTGTGTGTTAAATAATAAAATGTTTAATTTTTCCCAAAAATTTTATGAAAATTTATTGTACTCAGCTACACACTCAAGTAAAATCAACTGCTTTTTGTAACACTTCACCTATTTGTACTTCTCCGCAAAATGTATTTTCGATCGGCCAATGTCTGGCTGCTTTAGAGGGTTTGACGAATAATTAATTAAATTTTCATATAAAGATATATATTGATAAAGACAGTTTGAGCCATAGTTGTTGACAAAATATATTCTAAGTGTGTGTGTGTGTGTGTGTCTTTGTGTGCGTTTGCGTGTGTGTCTCTGTGTGTGTGAGTGTGTTTGTGTGTGTATCTTTTTTTCTTTTTTTTTAATCGTATCACCCCGAGCAAGGCGGTAACGCCACTGAAGCGCAGGGGGGATACGTAATAGCGAAAAGATTGGAAAAGAGAAAGCCGGGAACCACATCCTAAACAGGGAACAAGGGATGAGCCTCTTCACCTGTTCAATAGACGTGGGTGGAGTGTGAACCGGGCGATAGATAGATCTATCTACTCCAATTGAAAAAAAAGAAAAAAGAAATCAAAGTGAGAAGATTGGAAAAGAGAAAGCCGGGAACCACATCCTAAACAGGGAACAAGGGATGAGCCTCTTCACCTGTTCAATAGACATGGGTGGAGTGTGAACCGGGCGATAGATAGATCTATCTACTCCAATTGAAAAAAAAGAAAAAAGAAATCAAAGTGAGAAGATTGGAAAAGAGAAAGCCGGAAACCACATCCTAAACAGGGAACAAGGGATGAGCCTCTTCACCTGTTCAATAGACGTGGTTGGAAAGAAAAGTGAGAAGATTGGTAAAGAGAAAGCCGGAAACCACATCCTAAACAGGGAACAAGGGATGAGCCTCTTCACCTGTTCAATAGACGTGGTTGGAAAGAAAAGTGAGAAGATTGGTAAAGAGAAAGCCGGAAACCACATCCTAAACAGGGAACAAGGGATGAGCCTCTTCACCTGTTCAATAGACGTGGTTGGAAAGAAAAGTGAGAAGATTGGTAAAGAGAAAGCCGGAAACCACATCCTAAACAGGGAACAAGGGGTGAGCTTCTTCACCTGTTCAATAGACGTGGGTGGAGTGTGAACCGGGCGATAGATAGCTCTATCTACTGTGTGTTTGTGGATGTATGTTCGGAAGTATTCATTAATAATAGTTTCTTAATAACAAAAAAGAAGCTATCAGAGAACTACATCATAAATGGGATGAGGATGTTTGAAGCAATTTTATCAGTAATTCCTGTTAAATATGGTTGATTCAGTTTTATGGTATTGTTGTTACCTAACTTCCGCTTTTTTATAATTCTTTATTAACATTACTGTAAAAATATTTTTCTAAGACTGCAGTAGACGCTATCTTGAAAATATATCAATACCTTTTTCATCCCCCATTAATGTAATGTGTAAGAAAATATATATAAATACATAAAAACGAAATCTTAACTGGAAAATATATATGTGTTTGCGAACCATTTAATAAAATAGTCCAAATGCATTATATGCCTGTATATATTAAAGCGTGTTTAAAGAAAACTTATATTTAAGTACAGATAATTAATCTAAATTAAGATCACAATAACAACGTGTGTGTTAGGATGTATCAAGTAAGGGAGGAGACTGATGATAAACTAATGAATGCGAACTTTAACAGCTGTGTATATTTGGCGAAATTAAGAAGTGCTTTATTTACATGACGATTTTATATGTAAAATCCCAAGGTCGACATACTGACATATTTGGCCGCCTCCTTTCAACTGTTGATATCTCATATGCAACATAATTATCTAAGCCAAAATGCAGGAATTAAGAGGAACTAATCATTAAAATAAACATCATTTCTTTCCAGCCATGTTATTTCAAACAAATGCACACAGATCTACAGTGAGATAGAGGACTGGATACTGCGAGATAGAGGACTGGATACTGGGGGTATTAAAGAAAGGAAAAAGATGAACGAGATTCAAAAAGATAGATATACATTGACATAGCATTTAAATTTTTAGAGATTGTAGCTATCAGGGAGGCAGATAAATGGGAGGGAGTTCCACAGACTGGAAATACGAGAAAAGAAACTATTAGAGTAGAAGTGGCGGTTAATTTTAACTATTTCAATGGTAAAAGAGTAAGATTTAGATGCCAATTTAGTAGCACGCTTAAAGGAAATAAGCTAACCGGAGCAGTTGCCATGAAAATGTTTGTAGTAAACATAGACAGAAGAAAAGTCACGTCAGTAACAATGTGACTGAAGTCGAGATGTCACGTCAGGATCGATTATATTATAGATACTTTTTATAACTTTTTTCAAGAATCTCGAGATGAATAGCAAGAGCACCCGACCTGATATCGCAACTGTATTCAACGCACGGACGAATGGTAAATTCATAAATGTGCAAATTGGATTCTGGCGAGAAAGGTTTTCTGGCTCGACACCGTGATCCAAACTTCCTAGTCGTATATCCCTTGTCGGACGTACATGAATGTAACATATTTTAGAAAAAGAATCTTATTTGGAATCTGTTTTTAGGTGATAACATAATATATTGCATTTATTTTCCAACATATTTTTTGTTTGTTTTTTTATAGTTCAATATTGATCAGTCAGTTAAGTGCTATACGTGATACACGCTTAGACGAAGAAGACGCTTTCGATCTATGACTGATTAGTTAGAGATTTTCCTGCACTTGGTTATCATTTCTTTCTGCGGTAGACCGATTGGTTGGTTGGTTTGTTTTTATGGCAAATACACCTCGGCGGGTCATTTATTGCCAACTAAACTTTATTTATTTATTGCTGGTAATACCTTTTTCTTTCAACAATTTTATTGTCTTTTAATACATTTTTTCTTTTCGAGTATCAAGATTCATTGGGATTTGTTTATAAGGGCAGGGTGCCCAAGTCCTACCCTTATTATTTAACCCATAACTGGAGGGAAGGGACGGATTAATACCTTTCACAAGGGTACCAGTGCCGAAGTGAATGCAGGGTATTCAACTGGAATTCGAACTCGGCTCACCGATTTTTCTTTCCGAGCCGATATCCACTGCATCACAACGCACATCCGTCACTATACGCTTACAGCACCTGGTATTCCCAAGCGGTCACCCATCTAAGTACTGACCCGGCTCAACGTTGCTTAACTTCGGTGATTGAGCGAGAACCGGTGTATTCAACGTGATAGGCCGTAAGCCTGACAGACCGATTGACAACCAAGACTATGGAATACTGTTCTGCTATTTACTCGATAGCTGGAGGGAGAAGAGATGGAGTTAATACTTTTTCAAAGGATATTTGCGCATGAGTAAATACAGTATATGCAAATTGAAATTCAAACACGGCTCTCTGATTTCTTATTTCGAGCTGATAACCATTGCCCCACAACGTACATCCAAAATTAATACCATGCTTATTTTTTATAAACACTAAAGAAATCTAAATATGTACTTTGCTTTTTATATACCGCGAAACTAGAGAAATTTAGGTCCTCCGCAACTTCTTCATCTTGGTCACATTATTTATCACCTTACTATCCGTTAAATTTCCTGTTGTGTCATCCATTTACACAATATCGTTAGACAGGTTACTCGTTATTTCTTTCTTTCTGTCACTCTTGTCTTCAGTATCACCTGTTAGCGTCCAGTTCTCTGGGGCCTCATTCCTCATTTTGTGTCCCAAAATTTTCAGCTGTCTGTTTTTGATTCTAAGTATTCTTTCCGTTCCTGTTTTTCCTTAAAACATCGCAGTTCTTCACATCTTCCATCTATCTTGTTCCCAGCACTATTTTGTAGAACGACATCCATGTTACTTCAAGTTTTCTCTTCATATTAATATTAATGTTGATTTGAGAATATTGCGCACCATCTATTTTCATAAAGAGGTTTGATATTGCATGTCTGAACACTTTTCATGTTTTTTCCTTCAGATTTATCTCTATTCTTTCCTAGTACTTTGTTTAGCTTTTGGTAGTGAGAAGGCCCCAGATTTGGATTTGTTATCTTTAACACTTATAAAAATTAAGATCATTAGTGTAAAATTAGAACACACACACACACACACACACACACACACACACACACACACACACACACACACACACACATATATATATATACATATATTCTGTAATATTTGATTGAATATATATATATATATATATATATATATATATATATATATATATATATATATATATATATTTTAATTCAGATACTTCAATCCAAGGGAAAAAAGCAGGAAGGTAAATTCCAAAAAACCCGATCCTAATTAATATTAAAAATTTTATTTTAATATTAAAAAATAATACAGGAAGAGAGCTCCATGTAATAAAATATTACAGAGCAAATATATATTAATATATATATTAACTAATTTATATTTTATATATATATTAACTAATTTTTCTCCAGTTTCTGAAAGGATTTTTCTGTTGCTGAGGTGATGTGTTGTCCCCCGTGGGGATGTTCATATCGAAATGGCCATTCAACATCTTTGAATTAATCCTTTTTTAATATATATATATGTATATATATATATATATATATATATATATATATATATATATATATATGTATATATGTATATATGTGTGTGTGTTTTTTTGTGTGTGTGTGTGTGTTTCTTCTGGTAAGAAGACACACCCTTCATTTAGCCCTTTTCGTTTTCTTTTTTTATGTACTTGAAATCATTTGCTATTCGTATGCATATTGTGAGTAACCATTATTCACACATTATTGACTCCAATGTACACTCATAAATGTAAATAAATTAACATTGAGATTCATATTGGAAAACATATGCAGAAATAATTAATTAAATAATATAAAAGACTCGTAAATTTACCTCAACATTGCAGATGCAGTTATATGCTTCAGTCAAAATAGATTAATTTCTATTCGTTCTTTGTTCACTCTCAACCCAAGACAAAATTGTCCGTCTGTAGCCTGGTTTCTATGGTCACATTGATTTCTTATAGAAACGGATAATTCTCTTGGTATAAACATTGCATATTTATCATATATATTTTTCTGTTGCTTGCTATTCACACGTTTAGAATATAGATTTATTTAGTTAGTTAAATGCCATACGTGATATGTTTGGACGCTCATGTCTCTTTATATTCATTACTGACTAGTAAGATTATTTTCTCGCATTAGGTTGGTGCTTCATTCTTTAGCAGACTGGTTGCCAATCAAGACTATAAGACCTAGTCTTTCGTGCTATTCAACACATAGCTGGGACCTGAAGAGATGGATTCATACAGATCTCAAGGGTATTATTGCATTCACTTATGTACTAATACCATTGGGAAAGTTATGAATCCATCTCTTCTCCCTAGCTAGCTATAATTAAATAACAAGACAGATTCGGTTTTATAGTTTTGGCTGACAACTTTCTAGGAGAAAGAAAACTCTGAATTTATACCGGTCTGGAGATGGCTGGGCTCCGTCAAGCAGTTGTGCCCAAAGAAACACCATTTCACTGTGGCCGCAGAACATGGGGTGCCGCTATGACTCTTATGAATCACAGGATATCGGTATCTGAAACTCGACTGGCGTTCGAACTCGGATCTCCGATTTCTTCTTCCGAGCCGATATCTTTTACGTCATTATGCACATTCTTTGATGTTTCATTGTCCATAATAATGTAAATCATCAGCTTAAATACCTGTTTTCAGTGTTTTCTGTGATAATTCTGATAAGAATTATACGGCTTTAATCACAAGACTGACCCGTTGAATAAACTTCAGTCTTCAATCTAAGGTGTTATTACTTGGCACTATCAGCACCCACACTGATAAATATCACATCTCTCTCGGTATGCTATATATTGCCAGGATCTAAGCGTTCATGATTCTCCATAGACTCCGTTTTTTTTCGTTGCTATCACTAATACTTGTACATTTATTAACATTTTTATGCCATTTTGTTACTTATTCTTTCATTTAATCGATGTCTCCTTACTTCTTTTATGAGATGTGCGTGTTAAATTTTACAAGCCTTCTTTCCGCAGTATATCACAAGACAAAGGCCAAGTTCTGATTGTTCAAAAAGTTTTCTTTATATTTCTACTTAGAAAATACTATAATATATTACTATTGTTTATGCAATAATTTGGAACGGATTAAATGGTCTCACTAAGCCGTAATAAACTAAGCGAGATGAGTACGGCGACACCACTGAACATATAAACAATAAAAGAGAGGTTCTTCTAACATGAGTGAGAAGGCCAGAGATTTGGATTTGGTATGTATACAATCATTTTTTATTACTTCTTACAAAAATTGAGATCATTTGTAAAAAAAGTAGAACACACACACACACACACACATATATATATATATATATATATATATATATATATATATTGTTCATATCAATGGCTCAATTCGTCCTTATTTATATGAAATTTTGTCCTTATATAATAAATTTTGTAAAATCCGTTAGTCAGTCCGTTCGTCAAGCCCTCTAAAATAGACATACATTAACCGAACGAAGCCACATTTTGCGGAGAAGGGCAAACAGTTAAGGGCTACAAACATTAATTGATTTTACTAGGGTGCGTAGCTTACTAAAATGAATTTCCATTAATTTTGGGGGAAAAATTAAAAAATATTATCATGTAATATATAAAATATTTCCACGGTTTAAAAAATAATTTAATGATTAAAATAAGAATATTCTCTTTACATCTTTTCTTTGTTTTTTAATCCAAATATATATATATATATTAACGCGCTATTTTTGTCTCGATATAGAACACTTTACAATAGAAACCTTCCTGCTGAAATATTTTATTTGTAAATCAGTGAATGAACAACCGTCTTGGAACTAATCATTAGCACAACTCAGCACTATATACATATATATATATGTGTGTGTGTGTGTGTGTGTGTGTGTGTGTGTGTGTGTGTGTGTGTGTGTGCTACTATATATAGGTAGCTGTAAGGAACAAAACATCAGGGATTTAAAATTAAAATTGTGAACTAGTGACCTTTTGTGGAATGCATAGATTCCAAGGTACACCAATTAAGAAATTGTTATATCATGAGTTTCCTCTCTTCTATGATGGATCATAACACACAATTATGCGACAAAGGGATCCGCCAAACATCTACTGATATTTACTTATATACGCCCCTAAAACATTGTCAATCAGAGAAGGGTTCTTCCAACTGAATTGAAAGCCCTTTTTATCTTCTTTAGTGCTTGCATTATGGGAAAATTTATTTATTTATTTTTTATTCCTTTTCATTATTTTTTATTTATTGAATTTATTTCTTTTTCCCACAGTTTATAATTATTATACCAATAATATCCAGAATAATAACGTCATCTCTGTCGTTATCACAAAACTTTTGTTCATTGTATATTCTGGTCTTCTCCAAGTGGTTTTCGATCCGGTTAACATTTAATCTACGGGTCTAGATTGTTCTCATTTGTTATTTTGTACAGTTCAGTTGTACCTCAACCTGTTTTTAGTGATTCTGAGTCTGTAATATCAGTCCTAGGCATTAAACTTGCGGTTACTTTGCGACTAAATGCATGAACAAATGCTTTAATTCAAATGTCTATTGTCGCGTCGACAGACACCTGCAGATGATGCAATTGCCGAAACGTTGTGATTAGTAAAAAATGAGGAATATAATTCGTTTTTAAATCATATAAAAAATAAAAATATAATGTTTGGCCAATCTTTCTCGTGAAAAGGGTCAGCTCGCTTTGAAAATGAGCATTTGATATTGCAGAATTTATTGTAATTAAACACTGTACTGCAACCCCTCTAGCAGTCTACCAACCAGTGTTCAGATTATATATATATATATATATGCAGGTTTCGTTAAAAATAACAGACAATCTGCTAAGTTTTTATATAATTTTTCATGTGTTCTTAAGATTTATTTTCTTTTAAGAACTTAAATTATATAAGAATTGTTCAAAGGTTTTGTGTTTTCAAGCGCTTTGGGCTACACATTGAGTCATTATCAAGAATGAATTTTGTTTTACTTGTAAAAACCTTGTAAAGCCTATAGTGTCGTGCGTATGTTAAGTTCCGAATACGGTAAGTACATTGTTTCCATGTTCATAATTGAAGTTATTAAGTGTAGGATTTCTCTTTTCTTATTATAATTTCATGACAATGAGCTTGCCGTGTTCAGAATTTAACATACACTATATTCATAAACTTTACACGTGTTTATTCACAAATAAAACAACATTCATTCTTCATAACGGCTAAAAGTATTGGCGAAAGCGCTCAAAAGGACAAAACCTTTGGACAATTCTTATATAATTTGAGTACAGAGAAGAAAAACATCATAAGAACACATTCAAAACTATAAGAAAAAATTAATAATGCCTTGTCTGTCATTTTTAATGGCCAAATACACATTATATATATATATATATATATATATATATGACAAAATGTAAAAGTTGTGTGTCGCGCCTTTCGTCCCTTCGTACTTTTTGCCCTAAATTTAAAATTCTCAGTGTCTCTCATTCGATCGTATCAACAAAACCTACTCTGATGAAGGCCTAAGAGAAAAGACGCGTTACACAAAAAACCTTTTTCACTTTGTCATACTTTTTCCCTCAAACCTGTTCTTGGTATATAAAAATTTATATATTGTTATCACACACACACACACACACACACACACACACACACACACACACACATATATATATATATATATATATATATATATATATATGACAGCCGTCCATTTCGAATATAAATTTCATATCAGCTGATCAGGTAGCAGTTAATATAATCTGAAACATGACATACAAGCCTTTTGGAGCCGCTAACAAAGTGACCGTTGTAATATCAATGTATGAAGTGAGAGGAATGTGCGTATTTCATGCAATGCAGGAAAAGAATGAATTGCATATAAAAGAATACTGTAAAGCACGAGAAACTCGTAAGAAGAAATCAAAATGATAAATTAGAAAGGAAAGAATGAGAGGAAAAAATGTACGATTGAATCAACCACAATCGATAATGAAAGAAGCGGGATTCTGGGACAGAATGCAGAAAGAAAGACAAAAACTAATAGAAAATAGATTGTTATCAGAGGAGAGCTAAAAAAAACAAAAACAAAATGAAACAAATGCAGTTGAATGAAAAAAGCGTAGGTAACATCCCAAGCCAAATAATGAAATATGCATTTATGTTGCATTACTTCTTCGACATATACGATTCTGTATTTGTCTATATTTCTGAGATGAGATAGTATTTACACGATTTACATTATTCGGACTATTATCCTCATCTTTGTTGCCATTTGTACGACGTTTCGGCCATTGTACGCCCCGGCCTTTTTCAGGTGCTAGGAATTTCGAACTGAACCCTTTATTACGATCACTGGGGTATATCATTCTCATTCCTTGTGCAAAACCGCTTTTGGTAGTCATGAATTATCTCCCTCTAACACAACTCTTTAAGTTACTTGTACCCCACTGCTGTTGGTCTGGTATTGAACTCACAATTCTTTGGGTCAAGTCACTGGAACAAACCAACGTCAATGTGAGTTCAACGTCTATTATGAGTTCACTAGTAGTTTTGCCTAGTCATGAAAAAGTGCCATCGAATATTACCCTAATGGACTATTTTACACAATTTATTATCTAATTCCCGATAAAAGAATTTCAACTTGTCTGAGATCAGTTGTTGCTCGAAATAGTAGTTTGGTTTTCAGAAGCAAATAACTATAGACAACTACTATCCTTATTTGTCAATATTTCTGTGATGAGCTATTGTAATTATTTACACTATTTGTTCAAACTGTTATCCTTATTTTCATGTTCTGCCGTTGTACGCTCCGGCCTTCTTCAGATGAATAGAATTTCGAACTGAACACTTTGTTTTGTTAATGGAGATAGATTGTTCTAATGTTCTCAAATATACATGGCCTAGTGGATAAATGCGTTGGTTGAATCTAGTGACTTGACAAAAAGCGTTGAGAGTTCAATACCTGGCTACAGTAGAGGTGAACACAACTTTGAGAGTTCACTTAAAAGGGAGATAAATGATACTGAGACATGTGGAAGAAGCATGGCTTGTGAAACTAAAACAATCTACCCCTGAGAATGAAATGCAGGGTGCAGTGTGAAATTTCAATCACCTGAAGGAGGTCGGAGCGTACAACGGCGGAAAAGTCGTAAATATGGCAACGAAGATGAGGAAAACAGTCCGAAAAATGTAAATAGTGTAAATGACCAATACAAACATAATTCCGTCATAACGACAGTAGCGTCTTCTTTGAGTTTAAACTTTGGTAGAGTTAATGGCGGATTTAGAGTCCCTTTCAGTCTACAGTGTTGCAAAATATCAACTGTTAGCACCCGTTAAAACTTGTTTAATATTTAAATGTTTTTCTATAACAAGGTAGACGTTAAATTGCGTTCCTAGGTGGGTATCATTTTGTCTAATTATGCGAATGCAATACTTGAAGGCGATCGACACAATAAAGATAAGGTACATCATTTTCACCGTTTGGATTTTAGATGTTTAATGATACGGTTTTTTTTCCTAAGTTTTATAGGGTTTATTCTGAAATAAAATCTTCATTTGATATTTTTACTAGTCTCTCTTGTTCCACCAACTCGTGAAATATCTTTTAACGTGAGAACTCTGCACGAAATTTTGAAGAAAACATTTTTGGCACTTCTGATTTACCGTACCGCCTTCATAGAGTGAACAAATGCTTGTTCTTTATTCTTTTGTGTTACATTTTACCTTTTCCAAAAAAAAAAAATGAAAAAATGCAAAATATTCCGAATTTAACATGTAACATGTTATATTTCGACTATGAAAGTAATGTTTGCCACAACACACAACATCGTTAATAGGAATTAAGATAATGTTCCCATGAATATTTATAATAAAATCAGCGTGGCTGATTGTGCAGCTGTTAATTTTCTTTCTCTGACGATAAAGAACATTATTTCTTTTAGCGAATTTGAATCATTTAGGTTGTTAAACAGGTTGGTCGTGGTGAAGCTAGTGACTATGTTGCTGTTACGGACATTATTCATGACAAAAATGATAATGCTTACGTGAACAATTATAATACTATTGCTAATAATAATGTCATTAGTTTTTTACTATAGCAACGTAAATTTTGTCATTGTAATAACTGTTGGATTTTTATGTTCATTTATAGACTGTATTATAATTTTCAGAAGTGTTAACGAAAAGCGAATTTACAGAATATTTACACTTACAATCAGAAAGCAACTGTTGAAATTTCTGATACATTTAATGATGAAAGAAGGCAGGAAAAAATAATACCCACAAGCGTTTAGGAGCAGTGGACATCTTTGTTTAGACATCATCTACTAACCACTGGCCTCTAGCTCTCTCCCCTCCCCTGTATAACCTTCCCTTTCTCTCCACCTATGTATCTGTCATCGCACCTGCTTTCTCAGCTTTCTATTGTTCCTTTCTAACTAGTTTGTACTCCTCACTCTTTTCTAATTAATCTTTTTACATTTATGTAGCCCCCTGCACATCAGTGGCGTTTCCGCCTTGCTCGGGGTGAAATGATTAAAAAAAAATCTTTGTAGTTAGAAAGCTAGGAAGAAAGACCAATTTGCAAGTATAGTGAATTCGATGGTCTGTAATTAACAAACAAGAAAAACAACCAGTCACTTAATGGGTTTGTGTGACTGAGGGAAGGAAAAAGAGTAAAAAAGATGTTAAATGACCGACTCTTATTTCCAGCAACAAAAGAGAGAAAGCTGCGAACACATTGAAAGCAAGACGCACAGTGAGTAACTTGCATGAACTATTGTAATTATTTCCTCTATTTATATTGTTTGGACTGTTGAGCAAAAGCTCGTTTCATACTTGTATTTGATTCCGGGCTTCCCATTGGCTGGTAAATAAAATTCGCGTAGACTCGCGAAATGGAAATTTGATATTTGATTAATTTTTATTTTTCAACCGGAACATCTGCGCGAACTCGGATGCGCACGACGAGTTTTATTCATTTGCCTTTTTAGTTGGTATAGAGCCAACATCCGGTTCATCGCTTTTATTCGGTCGGTCCACGTGGATCTATTAATCTAATTCCTCGATCTTTGTCTTTTTCTTAAAATCTGTTTTAGTTGACTTCCTTTAGTATCTAAGCCCTCCAATATTTTGTTCCCTGTGCTTTGTCCAGGTTTTGAACTCAAACTTCTTTGGGTTAAGTTACTTTTTGTTTTACTCAATCAAGGCTTTTTATCCAGTGAGCTAGAAATATATATATATATATTGCTTATATAATAATAACTGTTGTTATTATTAAATGAACGAATTGTGGCGCTGAGTATATTTTTGTGGTGAGATAGTTTGTGTGAAAGAATAATTTGAAAGTGTTGTGAGTTTTTAAACATGAAACAGGACAAAAATAACCAGTAACTTAACTTAAATGAATGACGACAGAGGATGGACAAAAAGGGATATTAACAAACAAATTTTATTTTTAGCAACAAAAGATAAAAAGTTGACGGTAGGCATGATCACACTGTCCTGACGGGTCATGGTGATCATAGCTATATAAAAGAAAGCAGAATGTTGGTATCGCTGCATATGAAGATGAATATATAATTCAGTATGATATTTATCATCATAAATGTAATTATGATCAATATAAATGATGAAATTTCATTACCGATAAATGTGTAGATATTGGCGCTATTAAGTATATAACCGCGGTAATGACGACAAGCGTACTATTAATATATGGCCTTTTGACGATGATAATTTTCATGTCGCACAGAACAAAATTCCCGATACTGACGATTTTTATCAATGATGGCAGTATTATTATTATTATTATTATTATTATCATCATTATTATGCTGTCCCTTGTCTATTTTCTGTCCGCGCATACAAAATGGCTATCATTTCTTTCAGCGCTGACACTGGAGAACTCACTTGGCTGATTAATTCGTTATTAAGGTCCGGCGCGTAATGGTAGCCTGATGGAAGATTGTAGATAGCAGTCGATGTAACACCTTCACCCGACTTTCCCTAAATCACATCTTGCCAACTCCAGACACTTTCTTTCTTTTGCTTTTTTTTTTTTTGTCTGTTTTCCCCATCCTTCTATCAAGGACCATATGCATTATCATTGTTGCACACACTCGACTTGAGTGTGATGAATGGTATCACACCAGTTAGACTAGAAATGTGCTCGCCTAACACATGGTCATATCTCACGATTAACACGACCAGCCTCTGAAGTTTTCATTGGATAACCACATATTCGGTTTCATGATTGCTATATCGTTATCTTTTTCGACAATAGTTATATATTGGAGTTCGTTAGATTTTTCTGTGCTTGCCCCGAACAGGTTTCGTTGAGATCATCAGCTTTCATTATACAATTAAACATCTAACGAGACAGTGCCGTCAGATTGAGATAAAACTGTGATAATTATAAATCATGATCTGCTCAATATCATCATTTTATTATTGCCTTGTGGTTGAAGTAGTTGAGCATCTGCACTGGTTCTTTCTCAAACCCATACAAAAGCACAACGAACAAGAAATGTACATATCAAAATTAAAACCCACTTTAGTTGATTATATGTATTTATCATTGTTCTAATAAATAAACATACACATAATATATTATATATAAATTTAATGTGTCATATAATATACATATATGAGTGTACCCCTGCCGTAAAAAATGACAGCAAAACATTTGAGAGGATTATATATATATATATATATATATATATATATAGCATCGTGATAATCCACGTATACTGTCTTAATATGTATAGGAAAGAATATTAAAACGTTTTGAGTTAAAATGTGTTTTTTTACAGTATTTGTTTATTTCTACTATTATATTTTATATTTCAGACCGCCCTCGATCCTTCATCAGAAACAAATGATTTTAAAATTTGAATTAGTAACGTATTTCGCAAGATTTCGCGAGAGCGTCTGTGAAGAGTCTGTTTACATCACGTGACGCGTTTGTTTACATCACGTGACGCCTTTGTGGAGAGAGTTTTTGTTTTTTCATCAAGTGACGTTGAAAGCGACAGATTTTTTTAAAATTATGTTTGTAAACGTAAACCTATCTTTAATAATGCTTGTAAATTTGTTTTAGATAAAAAAGATTTTTAAATGTATCTAAAAAAGTTTAATTTTTTTTTAAATGTATCTAAAAAAGTTTAGTTATTGAAGTATTTGTAGAGATTCAAAGCACCTAAGTCCCTATTTAACCCTAGCTTGTGTGTATTTAATTTTAAAATCCAGTATTTTTATTTCTTTCTGTCTGTGTATGTAGAACTAAAATTGGAGTCTATTAGTAAACATTTGCAATTTTCTAAGGTGTGACCCGGTTGATTGAAATGTGCTCCTACTGAAGAATATTGATTATTTTGGCGTATATTAAGTTTGTGATTATAGAAGCGAAATCTAAAGCTATTACCAGATTCGCCAATATATCTACTATTGCGACATATTGAACAGAAGAGGAAGTATATAATGTTTTCGCTGTCACAAGTGGAGCGTAACAGGTATTTACGTGAGCGTTCTTGAATAAAAAAAACAGAAAGATCATTTATTCTAAATGACGAGTTGAGAAGAGAAAACATTCGTATTAAATCATCTGAGGCGAAACAAATGCTTAAAATAAAGTGAGAGAGTTCGTTTCACACATAAGAGTTATACTCTTGTATTCAACATAAATAAAAAGCTATATTTAAGATACTTAGCTTATCAGTTGAATAGCGTTCTTTGAAATTAACTAGTTCCCATTAGAGGTTGATAATGTATCAGCGTGTACTTTGAAACTTGCGTTATTCAGACGCGTGGGACTCTTCCTTTTTCTCTTTCTGTTTGTCTAACTGTCTCTGTCTCTCTCAATCACTCACTCTCCTCTTGTTTTTTTTCTCTCTAGCCTCATTCAACATTCAATGCCATTATATATCGGAAACCGATTTGACATCGCCTTGTTATTTTTTCTGAGTTTGTAAATCGCTTCTCTTTCATTGGTTAGAAAATAATTCATACCGCCTCGCGAAATTTGCCTTAGACTTTTTTCTTCAGTACGGAGCCAATCCTTTTTTTTCTATTTGTCAAAAATAGATTTTTGCATTGACTCGTGAAATTTTTTCCTTGGTTGTTTCCTGAAGCACAGAGGCAATCCTTTTTCTAATAGTCAAAATACATCTTTGGCACAGGATCGCGAATTTGAAAACATTGAGGAAAAGAAAGTTATTTTTATTTCGTCTTCACCACAGATCCTGTAGTTGGAAATTCTTATGTATATCTGGACAAAGTATGTTTTCTCGTTTGTTAAAATTGGTGAAGCTTTTGTCATTTGTTTTTTGATTTTTGTTTGATTTTTTTTTTTTCAATTAAAATTCTTTGGCTAACTAATCGGCTATGGAAAGGTTCTAACAGATTAACAATTCAGTCAGTTAAGTACCATACATGATACACGCTTGGGTGATCATGTCTCTTTCGATTCATAACTGACTTGATTTTCCACTGGACTTTAACTAAGTTAAAACTTAGTAATCCACCACCAAGTATTTTTTCTTTTTTTTTTTTAATTGGAGTAGATAGACTAAACTATCGCCCGGTTCACAATCCAGCCACGACTATTGAACAGGTGAAGAGGCTCATCCCATGTTCCCAGTTTAGGATGTGATTTCCGGCTTTCTCTTTTCCAATCTTACCCTTTTTTTTCAATTGGAGCAGATAGATCTAACTATCGCCCGGTTCACACTCCACCTACGTCTATTAAACAGGTGAAGAGGATCATCCTTGTTCTCTGTTTAGGATGTGATTTCCGGCTTTCTCTTCTCCAATCTTCTCATTTTTTTCAATTGGAGTAGATAGATTTAACTATCGCCCGGTTCATACTCCACCTACGTCTATTGAATAGGTGAAGAGGTTCATCCTTTGTTCCTTGTTTAAGATGTGGTTTCCAGCTTTCTCTTTTCCAATCTTCTCATTTTTTTTTAGTAGATAGATCTAACTATCGCCCGGTTCACACTCCACCTACGTCTATTGAACAGGTGAAGAGGCTCATCCCTTGTTCCCTGTTTAGGATGTGGTCTCCGGCTTTCTCTTTTCCAATCGTCTCACTTTTTTTCCATTGGAGTAGATAGATCTAACTATCGCCCGGTTCACACTCCACCCACGTCTATTGAACACGTGAAGAGGCTCATCCCTTGTTCCCTGTTTAGGATGTGGTTTCCGGCTTTCTTCTTTTCCAATCTTTTCACTATTACGTAGCCCCCTGCACATCAGTGGCGTTATCGCCTTGCTCGGGGTGATACGATTTTTTTTTAAAAAAAGTAGTTTTCCGTTTCTTTTTCTATTACAACCCAATCTATTCTGTAATTCAACTCATAGTTGGGGTGCTTTTTCTTCTGAGAAAAAATATAGAACCCACTCTGCTCTATTATTTACTCATATAAAAGAGATGGATTTCTAACTTTCCCAAGGTATTCACGCAAATGAATGTAATGAATTCGAACTGGGATCTCCGATTTCTTTACTCTACAGTGCCTCCATATAATTTAAGTATGCAAAAGAGTAACTTCATGTTATATATGAAACATTTATTAGATATTTCTTCAGTAAAAAAGGATAACTACCCAGTTTATAGTTGTGGGTGATTGGTTGATCTGATTTGGTATATTTAATGAAGAAACCTAAATATTTAAAAGCCATTTTATGGGTTCAGTCACATATATTTTAAATAAAATTTTATGCATTTGACTACAGATATGTTGCTCATATTTGTATACTTTCAAAGCTAATGTACATTGTTTTAGATTTATAGCTTGTAGATGTTAAAATGTATTGTTGGTAACCTTAGTACAAAAATGTATTGTTGGTAATTCTACTATAAAATATATTGTTGGTCATTTTGCTATAAAATGTATTAATAGTCATATTAATGCAAAAATGTATTGTTAGTATTTTTACTCAGAAATGTATTTTGTTTGGGGTTCAGTATTGGCCTACCGACGGAAACTAACAGGTGCTACCATCCAAAACTTATGCCATGTTTGACTTGTTAGTTTTGTTTAGCGGCATATCAACATCAATGGGTTATTTATGTCGGAATAAAAATAATTTGAAAACAATTTTATACCATCAACTAAATATATTTTGAATGCAGTTGTACTCTTTCAGTTACACATAGAAAATATTGCTGATAATTTTCTTTTAAAATGTATTGTTGCACATTTATTATATAAATAATTAAAGATAGTATTCTTTTTACTAAAAAAATGTATTTTGTTGTTTTATAGTGTTTTCGTTTGTGGGTTCACTGTTGCCCATACCTGAAAACGAACGTGGTTAGATTTTTGTTAGATAATATTTAAATAAACTGACTTAGAATTGTTTTCTTTTTTCATAAAACGCAATTACTTTCCAAAAGCAATAATAGTTTATATCTAATATTTACATACGCTAAGAGTTTGAATTAATTATTGATTAAATTGTATTTAATACATAACTTGTAATTGTATGGGTCTACTGTATGATTAAATTAGTATATATATATATATATATATATATATATATATATATAATTACCAATGGCTGATACCCGACTCCGGTGAGAAATGAATATTTCAATTACTTTTTCCCTAGGAAGACAAAAGTAACAATTAATTAATGCAATTTTAGACTCCTACATAGCTTATAAATATAAAAGAAGTGATTAATATACAATGCAGACTGTTGTTAGTGGATTGGTGAGGTTATTTGATCTTTGGTAAAGTAGAATTTGAAAAAAAAAATATAATTTCAAAATTTGTTCAGGGCTTCCTTAAAAAATAAATCAGAATTTGCATTCACAAAGAACACCACATATATATTGTAATTGGCCACACATTTACTGATTGATATATATATATATATATATATATATATATATATATATATATTGTCATCCGCAGACAGATCTGTTTCGCTGTATCACAGCTCGTCAGTACGGTTAGACTCCAATTGCTTTTTAACCCAAGATTGAAACCCGACCGAATTGGCATTAGTCGGCGATTCTACCTCTGGGCTATGGGCATTCGGTGGAAGAAGGCAGATCTTTTAGCGCATATATTATCATTATACACGCCAAATAGCTAGAGTGCTCTAATTCATTTTACTGAATGAGCGATGCATAGACGCAAGAGAAGCTACTGTTTTTCAAAATCTTCCATTTCTCCAGAGTGCTCAATCAGGGTCTGATATATATATATATATATATATATATATAGTCATCCGCAAACTGTTCTGTTTCGAAGCATTTCAGTACAGATCGATTCTAGCCAGGATTGAAAACTGACCGATTTGAGACCAGTCGCTGGAGGAAGGCAAATTTTGCGTGTTATATACACAATGTATACATACGCTAGTAGCTGAGACTGTTCAAATTCATTACTGAAAGAACAATGTGTAAATAGCGGTGAGTAGCTACGGTTTTAATTTTTACTATCGGAAAATGTGTCATCCCTTACGAAATATATATAATTTGATTCATAATAAATACACATCACTGGTAATTTTGATGTATCTCTGATATATATATATATATATATATATATATATATATATATATATATATATATATTTCTACTGAGCGCCAATAGCTCAGAGGTAGAATCGCAAACTGATGTCAATTTCAACTATGGCTAAAATCAATCGGATGTCTAAACAGCAAAACAAGTCTGTCTGCAGATGACTACGCTCTCGCCTACCGATTGAGCACTATGGAGAAATGGTAGATTTTAAAAGAATTTAAAACTGCTTACGCATTTTCGGATCGTTCAGACCTGTCTGTGGATGACTATATATATATATATATATATATATATATATATACAATTTATCACGTCCATGTATATATATATATATGTGTGTGTGTGTGTGTGTGTGTGTGTGCTAAACGCTAGAAGTATTTCATACTAATAATAAATAAAAATAAGCCATTCTATTTCAAATAAGAAGTGCACACTATAATGGCTTTTGAATTATAATATATACATATATGAAGAAAAAAACATATTATTTTTTACATATATATATGTATATATATATATATAGAGAGAGAGAGAGAGAGACAGACAGACAGACAGACAGACAAACAGAGAGAGAGAGAGATAAAAAGTGTGAGAAGCCGTGAACGTTTTCTTTAAAGTGTACATTTATTGTTTTTTTTATTATACATGTTATCATACATTAAGTGTCCATAATGGTATTTGTGAAGCTATATATATATTAAGAAAATACTGATGGTGTAAACAGCCACACTCGACTTTCCATTTTTTCCCTGTATTTTTTGTTTCAGGAAATAATGCTATCAATTAAAAGAAAATGAAATGAATGCAAGATTAAGAAGAAACCGAAGGATGAGAAAAAATTTTAAAATATTAAAATAATAAAGAAAGAAAAAGAAATAATAATTTTGGATAGAAATTAAAACTTAAAATAGAAATTTAAAGGATGGTACTGTAGAAAAAAAGGAAAAAACGGTAGCTAACAAAATAGAAACGGGTACAAAAAGAATCGGTATAAGAATAAAAAAATGACAAAGGGCAGCTCTTCAAATTTTCGTTCCGCTAAACAGAAGCAGCTGCGACTTTTTTATTACACCAATTAAATCCCTTGTTGTGTCTGGCCTCTGTTTGAATAGAGATACCTTTTTTATTTCATGAAATTGCCCCGATCTTTTCAGATTTCGAAGCAAATTCTAATTAGTTGATTTAAACTTAATTCATATCTTTTTATTATTTTCGTATATTGCATCGTCACACCAAAATTTCAAGTAGCAACACAGATTATTCGAGTGGATGTTACGGATAATAAATTCTGTGTGGCCTTTTGGGATATTTGATTATGTCTAAAATGGCTGCCGGTATTGAGGACAAGAAGGTTTGAATTACACTTCCTTCTCTGCAATACGCTTTATGAAAAAGAATGAAATGCTAAGCCAATTTCAAATGAGATAAATTTAATTTGTATAATTAATGAATATAGAATTAGATTGCATTAAGGCTAAAATTTCCAATGATTTTCAGAGCACACACAAAAATATAAAAATAAAAATTGAAAAAAGTTCAGAAAAACAAAGAATCTGTTAATGCAACTAAATAAATTTCAACCTTGTAAAAGAATTCGCAAGGGTAAAATCAATGAAAAGTTCAGAAGACGGTGGAAGAAAGTTGTTTATTTTTTATTCCTTGATAAACAATATTATCGGTTAGAAAATTCAGCAAAAGGTCCGAGAATTTAAACTTTTTGAACTTCTCAAATGAATGAATTATTAATTATTGCGTAATAACTTGTATAACAAAATCTCTAAAATTATAATATTAATAACGAAAAGTTTGAAGAATGTTAACACTGATTTGAATTTATTATGAAGCTTTATAACCTAAATATTTCTTTCAAGTAATTTTATAACCGTGAATAAATTTCCCAATCTTTTGGCTCAGACCTAGTATATGGCAAGTCAGTAAGTATAAAGAAATTTAAATCTAGTTCTTCAACAATTTATGGTAATGCTAACTCTGCGTTAGTCATATATGGGGTTTTTGTCACGCTAATTTTTTTTAAGTACTCATAATTACTCTTTGGAAATTGGTCCTTTTGCTTCTCCACTACTCTACTGACTCAATGAGGATGTGTAGTACGTGATGTGAGGCAGTTGTAGCTTTGTAGCTATGTGCGAGGCAGGTGTCGGAGTGTCCAGTCACCACACCCGACTAACGAAGGTATTTTTTATTACTTATATATGTGTGTGTGTGTGGGTGTGTGTGTGTGTGTGTGTGTTTGTGTGTGTGTGTGTTTGTGTGTGTTTGTATTTATGTACCTTCTATTTGTATTTACAATCCTATTATTATGAGTTTTTCTAATGCAATATATTTATATATTGTGGTTAGTTTTTGTGACTAAAACCTCTTTCTCCATTATTGTATTGGCGTGTTTCGCTTACAGTTTCTAACATATGTTTATGCAACAAATTTATTATAGTTTTTATTTCAATGACTAACACAATTTTCAGTTCAAATTTCGATTTAATGTATATTGTAAGATTGCTTGTTAAGTTATTTTTTCAGCGGTACGAAAATACTTTACATAACTGGAACACTAGAATGATTTTTGTATTAGTGAATGTTAAAACCCTAGAGGAGGTCTATCCATTTTCGGTAAATTGAGCAGACGAACGTAAGAAATTCATCATGATCATCGTCAACATCTATCCTATGACTGCCTGAGGTCGTATAACCGCTAACCCTTCATGTGTAGGGTGTCGTGACCAAGTACAGCTGGCAAAGTCTAACTCTTTCTAGGTCAAAATACAGCCGATGTTATTCAGCTTGAAACCTCACTCTGGTTACGGACACGGGTCTGTAATTTGATCGCGAGAACTTCCCACTTTGGCCACTGATTTTACGCTAGTAAACACTTCGTCCAGCGATGACGTGTCATCAACAGCTGTATACATGGAGTTCAGTAGACCACATTGTGCTAGAGAGCATTTGATTCTATGAGAAACATTATTCACTTTTTAAGAGGTCTTGTTTTTAATTCTACTCGGTCACTAGCCACCTTCCTCTTCAGATAAGTAAGTAGAGAACTAGTTTATAAATTCGACTATATGGCAGATTTTTCACGATGACGGGGTACCAGTAATTCTCGTTGTGTTACACGACATTAGCATCAATTAGTTCTTTGTTTATCAAACTATCATTTTTTATTGTATGTGTACCATAAACATAATATGTAAACATAATTATTGTATGTATACCATAAACATAAAATTCTTTATAGTGAGGTTCATCTTGTACAAAGCCAGATGGGCACACGCAGTAGAGGATTACGTTAATAGGCTGTTTATACGGATAAAAAAAGAATATATAACCGTTAACCCAAGCCTTGAACAGGTTAAGATTTTAGCGATCGGAGAAACATCCTCTAAGGAGTCGGTTGCACAAAGCAATAGTTCACGGGAAGAATCTGTTCGGGTGGAACTGACTTCTGGCTGATGGAATGTGGGTGGTTTTCTACAATATAATTGGCGGGACTGATCCTATCCGTGAAAGTTAGTCTTGGTGGAACCAAGGAATCTAGTTCGTCCGAGAACTTTCCTTGGAAGTAGCGATAAAGCAGCAAGAGTCTTGCCGCACCCCGCCTGTGAGAGAGAGATCGAAGGGTGGAAAATAATTCGTCACCCAAAAGAACTCGGAGAGGCTTTAGAAATTTATCATGACTGGAATTTAAAGAATTGTAATCTCAAACCACCAGTATTTATTTATTCTTAAGACATTTATTACAATGAAATTCAATTATTTCTAATCACCAATAGGTCCGGTTTTAACAGGCGTATTGATATTTTTTGGTTATTTCTGTTACTGCATATCTTTCTGGGTGTGTGGATGGTGTCAAATTGTACGGCCTAAAAAGAGCACCAAAATACTCTGAGAAAATATATGATTTTATTTCTTCTCCTTATGCTGTATACCCTTTTTGTCGAGGATGAAAATAAAAAAACTGCTACCAATTCGCCGGGCAATAAACTTGAATGAATTCTGCTGGAATAAACCGCTCAAAACAAATGTTGATTATCTTTTCACAAGATAAATCGACGGTACATACAAGTCACTTGCTTTTTCACAACTAATAAAATCGACGATCTTTTTCACTTTAAAATGACGGACTGCAACACTTCATATTTAAATAAAAATATTCGTTATTTTTACTCGTTTTTCGGTGAGTTGGCCTTATTGTGGAGTGGGTGGGTCGGATCTGGTAGGTTTAGGCACACGTGCATATGAGGTAGCCAACTGCTGGCTGCATAACTGCAAAACACACACACACACACACACTCTCTCTCTCTCTCTCTCTTTCTCTCTCTCTCTTGCTCTCTCTCTCTCGCTCTCTCTCTCTCTCTCTCTCTCTCTCTCTCTCTCTCTCTCTCTCTGACAGCTAACGTTAATACATAGTCAACCCATTTCGACACCTGGCACGTCACACTTCCGGTACACTCTGTTCCATCTCAGGCGCTGACCCTTTTTTAACCACTGTTCGTCAAAACAAAATCTGTCTCCGCCATCGGTATTTCGCACCCAGTAATATCTCCCTGCGTCGCCCAGTGCAAAAACACTTCTTGGCAAAATTCCACATCGACCAAACAAATAACATAACACTTATTTGCTAAGTGTTAAACAGAGGAGCAGACTGGGATTTTTACGTAGCTACAAGGCTAGGAGATGTATAACACAGAATTCAAAATCAACCTTAAGAGGGATCTGTTCCTTCAGAGTATCTTACTCTAAAGACATCCGCTGTTGCTACAGCTGCAGTATACCCGGTATATTTGTTACATTAATGGTTAAGAACTCATTCTCTCATTTCTTATATCTTTCTTTTTCTTTCTTTCTCTCTCTCTCTCTCTCTCTATCTGTATATATATATATATATATATATATATATATATATATATATATTATTGAATTGTAATAGTGCTTAGTGCCAAAATTGCAGTTTTGTTCGGTATTTTACTTATAGGAAGCCATCTTTGGCAGCAGATATTTTTTGTCATGAGCTACTTGATATCAACGTAGCGCTTTAATAAAAATTAATATGGAGAAGTTTTTCACTTAACTGAGTAGTGTTGTTTTTGTCATGCAGACTTCGAAATCGTCATCATCGTCGTTGGCAGAACTTGTTACCGAGTAAAAGGGTGCTCATCAACATAGGATTAATCTCACACAGAAGAAAAAAAAGATAGATAGATAGATAGATAGATAGATAGATAGATAGATAGATAGATATCTTCAGAAATTGTAAACAAATAATTTTAAAAGTTATCTATTTTATGTCAAAACAACCACTTATAAAGATAATCGCATATAATTCTAGGGTAGACATTTCAAATTTTTTAACTTGTTAGAATTCATGCTAATTAACATTCACATGACACTACAAAGATTTTTAAAAAATAATATCACGCTCAACATGAGAATATAAATATTCAAAACTCAAAATTCAAATTCATTCCAAAGATGAAGACTACAAAACAGACTTTGACTTTTAATTGTAGATACCGACAAATAAGCGGGTTTCAACATGTTGGATATCTGAAAAGCTTATTATCATAAGACAGAAAGTGCGATACTGAAATCTGACGGTGCATTGGGATAACGAAAGATGCCTTCCAAATCTGAGTAAATTATTAAGAAACATTGTTAGAAACAAAGAAAAATGTGCTGAACTGTTATGTATTATGTGTCCAACTATATCACTTTTAATTTCCAAAAGACACACAGAGTAATTGGGAGGGTCATTTTCTAGTACAATTCTAAAAAAAAAAAAAAAACTTAAATTTTGAGTGATGTTTGTCGGTAGGTTAACCTCGATTTCAGTGCGATAACAAATACCGTACATGAAAATATTAACATTTTCAATTAAACTGATAATAATAATAAGAATAATAAGAATAATAATAATAATGATAATGATAATAATAATAATGATGATGATGATGATGATAAAACCATTTCTACCTTATATATTACTGGCATAACTTCATAATAAATTGCATATTCGAAGAATTATTCTAGATAAATAAAATCAAATTGCATGTTCCGCTGAGAAAATATAAACTTTGAGTTCCGTTTTCGTTCACTGCAACTCTTTATACTTCCAATAAGTATCATGGTAGTGTTAATTACTGCATTAATAACATTTAGGATTACAAAATATTCATTCCTCATTGAAAATTCATTATTATTTTGATGTTAAATAATACAATTTACGATTACGTACTGTAGAAGTAGTGAGATGGTTAGTGTTTTTTTGAATTGGCCTTCTGTCATACATAACCAAACTTCCTACAACTTACAGGTTTTATCCAGAATTATCAGAAGGTTATCAGCAGATGGATTTGTAGAAAAATAAAAATGTACTTTTTGTATGTTTAAATAGAAATTTATTATTAGAAAAAATAGCATGAATTGATAGAAGTTAATACTCAATGAGAAACAATATTGAGAAGTTAAAGGTATCAAGTGTTAGTAGTAGTAGTAGAATGAGTTTATGCGTACGTAGGCAAGAACGTATGTATGTATGTATGTATGTATGTATGTATGTATGTATGTATGTATGTATGTATGTATGTATGAGCGTTATCGTTGGATAGGAGTGTCTTTGAAGTATTCACCCAGTTTTAAAGTTTTTTTGTTCGGTTATCAATTACATAAAGAGGTGAGATGTGAGAGAGTAAGATAGAGACAATAATAATGATAACGATCGATTGGCGTTTGTCAAGGGGACATGTTAATTACGCTCATATTCTTCTCTCTCGCGACAGTCGAATTTGCCCCGTCTTTTATTTCGTTTGTAGGGCTCGAAAAGGTCATTTGGGAATTCACTCGCGGATGTGATTCTGGCCTTTTTCTTGGACGACGAACAAACATCTGTTCGCGAAATGGTCCGTAAAGTAATTTCTTTCTGATAATTGAAGATTATTTAAATTTTGATTTTTAATGATTCCTAGTTTTCTAGTGGACGAAAAACATTTCGCAGAGAAGTCTGAAATTTCGCGAGTTTTGTGTGGGCTAAGCAAGTTTGTTTACTTCTAACAAATCCAATGAGTCAGTGCTTAGCATTTGAATTTTAAATGTAGAACTTGTTTTTTTCACTACAGGACAACCTTTATTTTTCGAATAAAAATCCTTTTACGGTCGTTGCTTTCAAAAGAAGAAGAAAAAGATGAATCAGTTTTCATGTGATAAAACGTAACCAAACAATCGTTTCAATTTTAGGGGACATGTATAGTATAACATGATACAGAATAAATTTTGCTATTTCGTTTATTTTGAATTTCAAAGGATACAATAAGTATCATTCCCCATAACATCATCTTCATATAATCAATAAGCAGTCGTCTTGTACTACATGTATAGGATGAATTCAGTAAAATGTGCTCTATATTTTACGAAGAAATATACGGTATATATACATTGTCTTACTGATAAATTTTCGCCATTTTATATTTTTAATTTTGGGCAAGCGCTTTGTTTATTTTGTTTATTTTTTTTTCGACTGTACAGTACAGTTGGATCTGTTGGGCACCGTCTGTGAAAAACAACACCATGACGCAATTCACACTGCCAGAAATTTGGAAACAGCATACGGTATTGCTTAGCATTTGCACCGTACTCTCCAATACGTACATTTCAGTGTATTTGATTGTAAATCTGAGGAGGGTGAGGAAGAATCGGAAAGATTTGGATGAGTGTTATGGTGATTACAAATGTACGGCCCACTCTGATCGTTCTGATAAGAGAACTACTCACGAAGTCGTTGGTAAGGGCATCAGACTTAAAATAGAGGCCTACATTAAGTGTCTGGAGGAAGTAGTACTGACCTGTTTCAAGAGGGTGGCTTTCGGAAGACCCTATGTCTGGCAACAGGACTCTGCACCATCTCACACAAGCAAAAGAACTCAGTCAGAGCTGTCAGACAAATTATGCGACCACATCACTCCTTACTTCTATACAACTAACTCCCAAGACAACAATCCCTTGATTGTTTAGGCGCAGTTAAGTGAGAAACCAACAAAACTTCTTGTAACTCCAAAGATGAACTGAAACTTTTCCCAAACTTTAGAAAGTTGATGAATGCAAATTGGCATTAAAGTTGCAGGAGATTCCAAAGTCATCGGGAAGGCTGTGGTTGAAGCGAATGGTGATTCTATTGGATAAATTTACTTTTTAGTATTTAAAAATATTTTTGTGTCATTTTGTTAAATGTATCTGTTAAAATTGGCCGTTAGCGTTATTTTAAACTTTAAGTACTTTCGACGACAATTTATCTATCAGACACCGTTTATATAGCGAGGTTGTTTGTGAGTGTATTCTAAACTGGATGCCCTATTTCTTTTATCCTTGGCCCCAAAATATTTATGATACAAAACGCATATATATATATCTATATATATATATATATATATATATGAAAGGCTATCTGTGGGTTTGTGTGTGACTGTTCCCTATGCATGCCTACATTTTCAAGCTACGCCATTCAAAATTTCTAGGGACACATATCTACAGGGAAGCCAGGTCGACACATACTTTTTGAGTTTAAATTCAACAATTTTCCGTTTCGCACGTTTTGGCCAATGGACACGATTGTTTACATTTGCTCCGTAAAACATCTAAGATCTAAGATGGTTGCTGAATTACTTCACAGAAATCAAATTACACGTGTCAAACGTTACTAAAATATTTTTTATTTTAAAAAAAATGAGCCTTTATATTTAATTTTTATTCCGACGTTTTACGTCACAGAAATCAAATCACACGTGTCAAACGCGACTAAAATATTTTTTATTAAAAAAAAAAAGAATAAGACTTTATATTTAATTTTTATTCCGACGTTTTAACAATTCATTTGGTCAACAAAAAAATGTGAATATTTTTAAATAAATTAAAAAAGTGTTTTTTCAAACAAAAACAAAATAAGTAAAATAAAAAGTGTCATCTTCTCCTACTACTAAAATGTTGTGAGTTGCACGAGCAACGCCGGACTATGATGCTAGTATATATATATATATATGTGTGTGTGTGTGTGTGTGTGTGTGTGTGTGTGTGTGTGTGTGTGTGTGTGTGTAATGAAAAATACTTGAGAAACAAAAAAATATGGATTTATTTTGGGAAGCCAACATTATAATGTTTCGGTTGTTAGAACCATCATCAGGGCTTATATTTATTATTGTGAAGTTTGTTTTTTAGTAAATATAAGACTTGATGATAGCTACAACAACCGAAACATTATAATGTTTCGGTTGTTAGAACCATCATCAGGGCTTATATTTATTATTGTGAAGTTTGTTTTTTAGTAAATATAAGACTTGATGATAGCTATAACAACCGAAACATTATAATGTTCGCTACCCAAAATAAATCCATATTTTGTTGTTTCTCAAGCCTTTCTTATCTCACATTGTCGGAATTTATTTTCCATTTGCCTTAAAATATATATGTATATACACATAAAAGGACCCTGAGATCAAAAGCGAACTGGGGTAGTCTGTTTTATGCTTGATTGCAATTTTCAAACTTGAAAACTACGTTCACGCTTGAAACAGATTTTGCCTCTCACCGTTCACCTTAGTGTTCGCTTTTATATTTACGTACGCTTTATTCTTAATATTAAATACTTTTACCCACAATATAACTTACGAAAAAATACATTAAAATGTGAGGGGGGAGGTTCATTAAAGTTTATTTTTAAACGTATTCCACTTTCTCCCAGTACTGTGAGTAATTGCCCTATTGATATTGTCTTCGTTCAGCCCTATTCATATTTTTGCCAACGAAGCCCTTGAAAGTGTTGGCCGAAAGGTTCCTCGGGTTTTAGGATAAGTATGACGTCTTTTCTTTTTAGAGCAGTTTGTGGTTTCTGTGGGTACCGTTCTTTATTCACACACACACACACACACACACACACACACACACACACACACACACACACACACATATATATATATATATATATATATATGATAAATTATATTTTAGAACATGTACATAATTTTTATATATATCCACTACAAATGAGACATTTGTTTCGACATTGAAACTTCAATGTCTCATCAGGCGGTGTGGCTAGGAATGGAAAGCCTCTTTTGTTATATTTGCTCAGTTGTGTGTGGGATGTTGTGGGGGTTAGTGATAAGGGAAAATGTCTCGTGGATTGACCGTTAGAATTTTGAAGAAAGTTTTGGACGTTGTAAAAATTCTTTCTTCGTTCTGTATTCACCCGGTATATATATATATATATATATATATATATATATATATATATATATATGAGAGATAACAAAAGTGAGAGAGAGACAGAGAGGCAGACAAAGAACGACAAAGAGATAAATGCTCACAGTAACAGTAAAGTTCGAAGGCTTGGCAATGTAATTTTTTTGGGCTATTTTAGTATTGATGAATATAGCGTTCGTTGCTCGTTTACTGAAAACAGAAGACATTTTTCGACATTCTTCGACTTCACTATTTGGACTTGAATAGTGGACTGGAAAAATCATTAAGGCGTAAGAAAAAGTGACTGGCAAAAAAGTGAGCTTTATTTTATGCCGAATGCGGCCATTGACGTGGATCTAATTAATTTATTCTGAGCCACAAAACCAGCATGGACAGCAAAAGACTTATAGTATGAGAACTAAACAAAAAACACAGTATTGAAAGGGATCGTATTGATGTGGGTCTGGCAAAGGGAACTATTGTAAATCATTATGAAAGAATATTATTACTTTTATTTATGCCAGTATTCGGTGTACAGTTCTGTTGAAAGCCAAGCGATATAAAGTCTTGTCAATTCTCCAACATATTTCTCAATATTTCTGCAGTCTACACTAATATGTCTTCTTGGTTTGTTTTTTTTATTTGGCAAGAGGTGACTTCTGTTTGTTCCGTTTATTTTCATATATAGAAACTGTTATATCACCGTATTACTTGATTAGTATTATCCATAAATAATTTTGAGATTTTCTTTAGTATTCTTCTTTTTATCCTTCAATGTAATGGCGATGTTAATGTAAGTATCATTCGACATTGACTGATCTTGTACACATTTCGGTTAAATATTTTTAATTTTTATTCCTTAAAAACAGATTTCACAATTCACAATCTGTTATCGTGATTTTCCCTATTGATCTGGTATTACTTCCTAATATTTTATTTGAATTAGAGTAGAAAGTCAACATTTTGATTTTGTCTTTATTTTCTCTTCTAGTTACATTTTCTACCCATTTTAGCTATTACTGCTTTTGGTATGCATCTAGTAATGTGGTTGCTATTTCTTGGTACAGTTCTTTATTTCTGAATCTATAGCGCCAGTCCAAAATGTTCGAAGAAGCGTGATCGTCGCTAAGACACTAAGTTTTCACTCCCTGAAAGCTGTCTTTGATCATTGATCTGAGAAAAGGATTGCATGCAGCAGAGAGTTTCCAAAATGTTTCGAGTAGTTGATCGAGATATCTCGAAAGGGTTTGACAGGGCTTGGCATACTGGCCTTCTGCACAATCTCCTTGGCTATGTTATTTCCGGTTAATTCTTTGATTTATAACAATCGTTCCTAACGAATCGTAAAATGAAGGTTGTTCTGAACAGGCCAGCTTCCAAATCCTTTCACACAAACGCAGGTGTCCCCCAATACTCTATCCTAGGACCTACGCTATTTCAGTTTATCTTCTTGATGTCATCACTTCCCAAGGAGGCATCTATGCTAATGATACCATTTATTCCCAATAGAACATCTACCAAGTCTGCCAATCTTGAAATTGCTGCTGATCTTGAAACGGACCTCAAATCAGTGGTAAACTAGGGCAAGCAATGGCTTGTAAATTTTCATTCTTCCAAAACAAAACTGCTCTTCTTTAAGCACCATAGAGAAACTTTCTTGTTAGCCATCAACATGGCTGATGCAAACCTCCTTGAGAGCAACACACTGCGCCTCCTTGGCCTCAATTTTTCAACCGACCTGAAGTAGAAGGAATATATCGGATCTATATATCAGATCTATAAGGAAGTTTGGGTCTCCGTGTAGAGTCGGAAAATTTTTCTCGTCAGAATTCCTCTTGCACATTTGTAAATCTACCATTCGTCCTTGCTTTGAATACTCTTCCCATATTTAGTCGAGTGCTTTTTTTAATTATCTTGAGGTTCTCGACAAAATCCAAAGAAGAATCTGAAACGTAATCAGTCCTGACTTGGCATCTCAACTTCAGTCACTTTCTCACCAACGTGATGTGTCTATCCTCTATCTTTTTACACATATTTCCATGGCAACTGTTCTGACGAGCTCTTTCCCCGGTACCCCGAACACGTGAATTTAAGCGGGATTAGTATCTAAGCCCCTCCTTTTACTTTAGAAATAGTTACATGTAACCGCCATTTCTACTCCAACAATTTAATTTCTCGCACTTCCCGCCTGTGGAAATACCTTCCGTTTACTTGTTTCCCTGATAGCTACAATCTCCATCTTCTTTATCTTTTATCTTTTCTTTAATATCCTCTGTACCCAGTCTTTTCTCTCACAGTAACCCTCTGCGCACTAGTGGCAGTCCCGCTTTATTTATAGTGAAATTTGGGCGCCATACACGATATCCATATGTAAGTCTCGATAGATGCTATGGATCTAAAGATGAATACATTAACGTTAGTTTTAGGTTGTGCAGTTTTCTTTGATTCATTTTTTAAACAAAGAAATGCACGGTAGAATAGCCACTTGAAATGAAGGTTTACTGAATGAACTGTATGATAATAATGCAAAGGGACGAATTAGAAATCAAGGATTACGAGACTGATAATGATTGGCTTGAAGAAGTTAAGTATGCAGTATTTAGGAAAGCATCAACGCCAAAGTTCCACAGAGTAGCAGTTGTTGAGAAGTAGATATTGAAATAGCCTTCCTATAAACGTCAATAGTCAAACCACCAACCTGCAATGAATATCTCGATGAAAACACGCTTACTCTAGCGCTATGGTAAGAAAACACATCTATTTCTCTTGTTTACAGAATTCGTTTTTTTAGGAAATGCACCTATCATTTAAACTTATACTATTATACTAAATTGAGCTCACTAAATATAAACCTGACCCGGAGTGGCAGCATCTGCCATAGTCCTAGTTATGGATAAATAGTGAGCTCTCAAATTGAGATCAAAACATTATGAAGTATAAAAATACTTTTTATAGTAAAAATTTATAGTAATAGACTTTACTTGTAAAAATAAAATCAGCAATATAGCTTAAAAGTAAAAAATATTACCAAAGCTAGCCAGAAAATTCAATTTCGATATTATATGACCATAAGGAGTTGATATGCCGTTATACAAACTAAACCAAAGCAAACCAAATATATACAGTGAGATGGATAGGCGTCTAAATTACGTAAAAATAATACTGAAAACACATTGTAACAGATATATTTACCAAAATTACACAAAAATATCTTGAAATACTAAACAGTAAATTTATTCAATACAATCTTCATTGGCTGCAACTAAGGTCTCCAGACAACTTCGGAATCTCCTGCAACTCTCATAGAATGTTTTCTTGTTTAAGTTGATGAATGCTACTATAATCTCTACCTTCAATTCATCTTTCATGTTACGATGAGTTTTGTGGGGCTCTCGCTAACAGCGTCCCAGGCATAATAATCAAGGGGCTTGGAATGTGAGGTGTTAAGTGGACAGATGCATGAGATAATGTGGTCACAGAAATTCTGGCACCCATGACTGTGTTCACCTACTTTTATGGCATGTTGTAGAGTCCTGTTTCCAGAAATATCCTTTCTTGACACAGAGCAGCACTACCTCCTCAAGACACTTGATGTATTGATGTAGGCCTTCGTGTTGAGTCTGAGGCCCCGTTAGATGATGAGTTGAGACATAACGTCGCAATCACAAGTGATCACCCCAAACACCTTCGTAATCCCGAATTAAACTCATCCAACTCGTTCCATATTCTTTGCATTGTCCTCAGATTGGCACTCAAACACGCTGAAATGTTCGTATCGGAACTTCCGACTTGAATGCCAACGAGTACAGCATGCCCTTTCCAAATTGATAGCGGAGTGAATTGCACCATGGTGCCCTTTTTCTCACAGACAGTGCCCAACTGACCTTGCTCTACGGTGTTGTCGACAAAATAAAAGAAAGAAACATAACGCATACTCAAAATTAAAAATATAAAATTGTGACAACCTCTCCATCGCACCATCTAAAAAAATATATAAATTTTAAACGCTTTCCTCGTAATTGTTTTCAGGAATTTTCATCTATGTTTTGTTAACTGTAATCGTAGTACTAGATTGCTGCAATATATACACTTAAAACAGCTAGATATACCTATAAGTTCTATGTTGATAAATTCTGCCACCGCACTTCCTACTTGTAGAACTTCCGGATTCCTGCTTCCCAGTTAACCTTAATTTTCAAAAATTGAAATACCAAATCAGTCATTATCTTCTATCCTCTTAAATCGTTCTCTCCTTAATGGTGTTTTCTCACATTCTCTAACACCTGGTAACACATCATATCTTAGTGGCTTTATTGCCTTGCTTGAGTTGAAATGATTAAAAAAATACAAAGCGGTATGATGGTTTCTAATTTGGTAATAACGACTCGTTTTTGAGCGAATGTCTTGCCAAAGATGAAGCAACAGAAATATGGTTCCACAAAATGATGCTGAGGATACCATGCGCCGAACAATAGATCAACAACGTAGTTTTGAAGAGAATGGAAACAAAAATGAAGACCACAAGAAGAAATGGTTGAAACTTTTAAGACACGTAATGAAGAAGGGATTCTTGAAAAATGTGATACTCACAAGGTGGATAGAAAGAAAGAAATAGAGGGAAAAACAGCGCGCGACATACGTAATGGTCAAATGGATGATAAAACAGTGTCTGGGAGAAATAACAAATACAAAACTTACAAAGGGCCAGGAAGATGTAGAGGGCCATGATCGCTTACGGCCTGAAATGTTACGGTACATAAAAAGAACATTTGTTGTTTACATAGGTAGTACTTAAATTACGGTAGAATATACATAAGATCTTAAAAGTCATGTTTGTTTAAAGAGTATCCAGCAGAAAAAGAGTTATTGTCTCGATATTCAAATAATTTAAGGAATTCTATTTTGTGTTTTTTTACTATAACGTTATTAATGCGTTGAAACGAAATAGTACTACATATTATTTCCTTCTATCAACCACTTTCTCCCACCGACTGGATGTGGCTTCCCTCTGTCTATTGTACAAATATTTTTTATGGTTTATGCACCGACGAGCTTAGCTTACTAGTACCACTCCACAAAAATTTACTCAAGCAACCAGACTGTCAGAAAGTTCTCACTCTTTTACAGTTAAATCAACCAAATGCAGTCGTCACTTCTACTCCAATAGCTTCTTTTCTCGCATTTCCCGCCTGTATAACTCCCTTCCGTATACTTGCTTCCCTTTTAATACAACGTCAATTGCCATCTCTTATGCACTTGACTCCAGTCCTTCACGCGCTCTCTCTTTATCACCCCGTCTATCTGGTTTTTTTTCCTTTCTCACTCTACCCTCGCAACTGTCTTCACAACGGTATTCCCATCCTTCTCTTGCTCTTTCTCCGACACCCACGTTATGTGATAGCTTTTTAAAAACGCTCTTTTTGAAAAATAAATTACGTTTAGTCAAAGTATGAGGATAAAATAATAACAGCGTGAACATAACATTCTTGGGAATGGCCAGTGAAGTGGCTGAAAGTGTTTGGAAAGTTCAGTTTTATATTCCTTATCTCCAACAAAATGTGACATGTAAGAATACCAGACAAAAAAAGTTAATAAACGTTTTCCTTGTCGGACGTTTTTACCGAAATATGTTTAAAAGAAAAACTGCTGCCCAATCATAGTTCAGAGGTAGAATCTCCGATTGTTCGGTTGGGATTCAATTCTGGCTAGAAGCAATCGGATGTCTAACTGTACTGATGAGTTGTGGTACAGCGAAACAGATCTGTCTGCGGATATATATACATATATATAACGCAAGACCCACTATTTACCTGGTTGTCTGCATGTGAAATGGCGTTGTTGTTGAACTGTTCATAAGAGCTGTGTGTGTGAACTGTTTGAATATGAAGCCCACAAACAGCAAATCTTTTGCATCTTAAAACAGAGTTGCAATTTTTTCTTTTTTTAGACTGTGGAACATTAAATTCTGGTGTTTTTACAACATTGGATTCATTCAAATCAAGTTTGGTTTCGGCAGATTATTATTAAGACTATAGAAAATTATCCCAGCATATATTTCCACTTTTGATTGTAGTTTATAATTGCTTGTCTTCATACTTCTTGACTTAATAAACAAATCTTCCGATTAAAATACTTTAGCAGCCTAGTCTTTTCTATTGAAAAGATGTATGCAACTTTAATGCTCGTTTTCCATTACTTCCAGTCAGGATTTCGAACGAAATAAATTCGACCTCCAAGCAATAATCTGTATTTGCGACAGCTCTAAATTTGATTAGTTAAGGATTGTGTATTTGCTTAAAATAAATTGGAATAAGATGAAATATCATTTCTTGTTTTAGTCCTTTATTATTAAGATAGATTTCCTACTTTTCGACTTAAATCTTATGAGGAAAGTTTTTCTGTTACTCATTTAAGGAGAATCTTAAAACACAATCCTGAAAAAGAATGGCCACTGCATATATATATATATATATATATATATATATATATATATATATATATATATATATATATCCTTAAAATGATACTTTACGAGGAAACGGCTAATATTACCATCGCCATTACATAAAAGATTGGGAATTGTGAAATCTATTTTTAAGATATGAAAATTTAAAATATTTAACCGAAATGTGTACAAGGTCAATCAATGTCGAATGATACTTTAAAGAAAAAACGGCTTATATTAACATCGCCATTACATGGAAGGATAAAAAGAAAAATAATAAATAAAATCTCATATTATTTATAGATAATACTAATCAAGTAATACGGTGATATAACAGTTTCTATACATGAAAATAAACGGAACAAACAGAAGTCACCTCTCGCTAATAAAAAAAAATAAGACATATTAGTGTAGACTGCAAGAAAAGAGTAATTTTTGTTTTATTTATTAATCCGACATACATATTTTTATCACTCTAAACATTATTTTTAGTGTTTACCCATATTTGAGTAGACGCTCAGTTTATTTTGTAGAAACAAGTATTAATGTTATTTATTAAAAAGAAATGCGCCCTCCGAAAGGATTCCAAACAGCCTCTTTTTCTAATCTCGTATATGTGTAGAGAACTGTTCAAGCAACTATTTTTTTTTTTGCAGCAGGAAGGACATTATAATCAAACTTTTCCAATGAAAAATTGTAACTATCGTAGGTCAATCGTACGTACACTCGGGTAGTTTAAAACCCTCTGGAACCGAGTTTTTAATCTCACTGAAGTGCGACTCTAAAATGCAGTTGATTAGCAACAGTTCCCTTTTAAAATTGAATCAAAATATTTAGAAACAAGATAAGTTCGTTAGTAATACAAAAAGAGTACTGAATTATTATGTAATATCAACCTTTCTATATCTTAGTTAATGCTAGATGTAAAAGTTAAGAGACTTGAAACAACAGAACTTTTAAACAAGGACACTAAGTATACCATGAACTGTACATGTGACGAAGTTTTATAAAAACAAATGGATAGTAAACGGTCACATAATACTTAACATCAGAAATTTGAATTTTCTAAGGCCCGTATTGAAGAAAGAAGCCTTGGAAAATTTGATCTTCACAGGTTAGATGGAAGACAGCAGGAGCAGAAGTAAACAAGATAACCTACCTATCGAGCTTGAGTAAATGTTTGACGGAACAGGATTTAGGAGAGATAACAAAACGTCAAAATTAATTAAGATCTACAAATGATAGAAAACTGTGGAGAACCATGATCACCAACGACCTGAAAGGACACGTTATATAGAAAAAGAAAAAGAAAAGTACTCGAGACTTATGAATCTGTTTTCTGATTGCACATGGATATTCTTCTAAATCATTTATTGTATAGGCTGAAAAATACCTGGTACTTTTCTTCGGTGCAGAAGAAGTCATTAGATTCGTTTCCATTTTAAGAATATAGCAGTGACATTTTAAATATGTATAACTTTCTTTCTCGTCAATTAGCGACTACCAATTAAAACCAGGAAATTGTTTGTTTCTTTTTTTTTTCCATGTAAATTCGTTAAACAGTTGTGGCAAGAAAAGCTACTAACAGAATTAATTTGTTAAACTTTCTCTGTATTTGTTTTTTGTTTTTGTTTTTGTTATTTTTTTTAACCTGGATGATGAATCGATAGTGTCTGTGATGGTAAATGTTTAATTGCATTTGGTATCAGAATAACCGTGCACGTTTCATTTATGTTATAAAAGCATCCAGTTTAAAGAGAATCCGTCAGATTAATTTGTCTCATAAGTCTCTTGTCTCAGACCTCGTGGGTCCTTATCTTTTTCTCTGTCCCTCTCTATCTCTTTCTTTCTCACTCTTTTTCTCTCGCTCTACTTATTTTATCCCGTAAGTCTCTTTCTTTCTAACTCTCTCTCTCTCTCTCTCTCTATCTATCTATATATATATATATGTGTGTGTGTGTGTGTGTGTGTGTGTGTGTGTGTTTAACAAGCTCTCACGGTATCATCGCCGCCAACAATTCAAGAAATATTAACAAACCAATGTTCCATATGAATTTATATGTCCACTTTGGGGATGTTACTTTAATCATTATAGTTCAAACAACTCATATATTGGTTACACAACCACTACATAATCGCAACGATTGACGTACCAAATCGGTCGCATATTGCCAACCAGTAAAAGAAAAGAATACTAATAAATGTATACTAATAATGCAAAAATATCATCTCACATAATCTGTAAAAGTAAAACCTACAGATATTAAAAGCATTATGACCAATGAAAGTTCTTCGTTATTTACTATTACTATTATTATTATTATTTCGATATTTCAGAATATTCTCCTGGTTTGTCAACGTCTGCATGTTTTCAGCTTATATAAAGCATTAGCAAAAGGATTTTTTAATAATTTGCGCTTGCAAGACATGTACCTTACATCGTAGGGACATCAAGCTTCTGGAGCAGTTCCGGCAAAAGAAACTCCGAAGAATCCTTCGAATCAGTTGGAAAGAGGGTAGCACCTATAAGGAGGTCATCTTTAGGACGTCACCCCTCATCATCAAGGCCACCATCCTTCAACATCGCCTCCTCTGTGCGGGTAATGTGTCCACAATGTGTCAAACTCGACTCCTACGTATCATCCTACTTTGAGAACTTGTCGGCGTCAACAAGCAACTCGGAGACCCAAAAAGATGCTTCAAGGATCATTTAAAGACATCCTTGATGCAGGCCAACATCAACCCCGAGATCTAGGAAACTGTTGTTGCAAATCGGCCTTCCTGATATATCGGTCATTCGAGTCGGGGCAAGACTTTCTAGTCCAATCGTTAACATGAAGAAAATCTGCATCGGGCTGTCTAGAGATGCCGACTTGCTCATCAGCGTTCACCAACATACTCCTCTGTGAAACTTGCTCACAAGCCACCAGGCGTAGACTGGATCTTCAAAGCTCTGTTTGCGTGTGCAAGTTCGTGTGTGTGTGTGTGTGTGTGTGTTTGTGTGTGTGTGTGTGTGTGTGTGTGTGTGTGTGTGTGTGTGCGTTTAAGAAAGATATCAGAATTATCCGGAATATTTCATAGAGAAAATCTGTTAATTTTAAACGGAAAATGTTAAATTAACTTACAAGTAACAAGAACAGGTATCCTAAATTCCATTTTATTTATTTAGCACAAAGCATAAAATAATAACTCAAGTACGGAGGGCATAAAATAAATAAATCGTACACTTATTTAATCAAATAAGCTAAAAACTTATTCCATATATAAAAGATAATTATTTTTAAGCCATCTACAGCAGCAAAATACCACAAAGCCAAATCGAAACTAAAAAAAAAAAAAACTTTGAACCGAGTGGAATGATATTTTTGATATGGTTCACTGGATGTTAAAAAAAAATCACATAGATGTCTTGTAAAGATACAATAACTCATTACGCACGCAAATTTATATTTCCGCGACTGACAGTTTCATGCTGCTCTTAGAGTGTAAGAAAAAGTGTTCTGACGATGGGTCGCCTGAAATAGGCCATACTTCAGATTCACCATGAAATAACGCGTCTGTCTTAATTTTTCTTATATATATATATATATATATATATATATATATGTGTGTGTGTGTGTGTTTGTGTGTGCGTGTGTGTCTATATAATGAAAAAAAAGTGAAATAATTTTTAAAAATCGTCGAATTTATTTTCATTATTATACTATGTTAAATTCTAACATTGATTTCTCATCGGATTACGATCCTCCGTGTAATTTACCTTACAAATTACTAAGGATACTACATAATTATATATTAGTCATCCACATACAAGCCTGTTTCGCAGCTCATCAGTGTGGTTAGACATATCCACTTGCTTCTGTCCGAGATCGAAAACACGACCGATTTGGTGTTAGTCGGAGTCTCTACTCCCTAAGCCATCGGCGCATGGAGTCAGAGAAGGGAAATTTTAACGTCTTGTATGTAAGCAGTGTATACAGACGGCAGTCACCGAGAGAACTCAATTCATCTCTGAAGAGTCACGCATTATAGCCGAAGTGGAAACTGTTTTTAAAATTGTCTTCTCCAGAGAGCTCTATCGTAATGAGAGCATAATATATTAGTCATCCACATACAAGCCTGTTTCGCTGTATCACAGAGTATAAATCGTCCAATTTATTTTCATTATAATAATCTATTTAATTCTAACATTGACTTCTCATCGGATTATATATATAAATATATATATATATGTGTGTGTATATATATATATATATATATATATATATATATATATAATCCGATGAGAAGTCACTGTTAGAATTAAATAGATTATTATAATGAAAATAAATTGGACGATCTGTATATCTTCTTGTTTATGATCATTATATATATATATATATATTTACGCATGTATGTGTATATATATATATATATATATATATATATATATATATATGTTTATTTGGGCTGCAAACTTTCTTTAAGTAATCTTTCATTAAATACAGCCGACAAGAAAAGTTTGATTCAATTTTAGTAAGTTTTTTTTTTTAGCATCTTAACTTTTTCCGTTTGTTTTGCCCCAAACGCTTTTAGCGACTTCTGTGCTCGTTTTTAAAAGTGATTTTGTCTCTGGTGTTTTTATTTTTCTTCATGTTGTAACTATTATTTATTAATATATTTTTATGTTGTTGCTTTTTGTCTCTCTCTCTCTATCTCACACACTCTCTCTCTCTCTCTCTCTCTCTCTCTCTATATATATATATATATATATATATATATATATATATATATTAAGGTGTTAATGTAAAAAATGTAATACCAACTGTGTAAACTAAAAGTAAGGCGTCTATTTTAAATACGAATATCAACTCTAGTAAATTTTGGAGTAATAAAAATTTCTGATTAAAAGTAAATTCATTTCTTTTGTTTACGTTTCGAATATGAAACCTAACAAATATGAGTTTTTAGTTCAAAAGTACAGGCTATGTCTGCGCCGAGTGCTGCTTTTAAGTTATTATAGAATAAAGATAAGTTATCAGGACAGCAATGTCCATTCACTTTTCATGTATCGGAAGTTTTACAGAAATCAGTTTCACATTCTGGATTCCAACACATTTTTTAGAAATTGTTTTTTTTTTATTTTTCAGCGCCGTTATCCGTTTCAAACACAACTAGATCACGATAAAGTTAATATATGTCTGTCATTACAAACGAAATAACTGTTCTATGCTTAATTCAAAGGATTTTAAATTAATACCCATACCGATTTAAACGAAAGATGTTCGTTTATAAACAAAAGTAGATGATGTTTCTATTTCATTTGTAAATGCCTTGATATTTAACTGCTTTTGCTTCTGCCTAAATAAAACCCGTATTTAATGAAATCCAAAACAAAAATCACAGATTCTCAATCCGATTTCCCTAGCAAAGAAACAGAGAAGCGATAACAGAAGCAGACATGTACAGTCAGTAAGACAGATATAGGGATTTATTTATGTTTTCCGTGCAGTTTTCACTGAAAATCGAGGAATCTGTCAACAACATTAAACATATCGTTCGTGATAACTTGTTTATCTGTAGCGTATCAGCGGTTTTTCAACGACAGCTGACACGTAAAATGTATCTATTTTTTCCTTTTGTCATTGTTTTTAACAGTTTGGTTTAAGCCAATCTTGGATCTCAAACAAAAATAAAAATGTATTCAATTATTACTAAAATTCACTGACAACAATCTTGTCCTCGGTATATATATGTAGAAACAGAAGAAAAGTGCTGCGTGTTGCTATTTAAAAGAAAACTTTTATAAAAGCCACATAATTAAAAGCAAACTTCAAAGAGAAGCTTTACTGATTCTTCACACTGATTCTTTCCTGTAAATACCATGAAAAAGCATCTAATTTTTAATACAAAAAGTAAACTTCAAAGCGAAACATTTTAAATACACTGATTCTTTCCTCTAAATACTATGAAAAATCTTTTTAAATGTAAAAAATGAATAAAAGTAAACTTCGAAACGAATTATTTTAAATACACTGATTCTTTACTAAAATACTATGAAAAAGCATCTTTCTAGATGTAAAAAAACATGCAAAAGTAAACTTCAAAAAGAAACATTTTTAAATACACAGATTCTTTCCTCTAAATACTAAGAAAACGTATCTTTTCTCTATATTTCTGAGATGAGGTATTGTTACGCTAGTTACATTGTTAGGACTGCTGTTCTCATTTCTATTACAATATTTACGATGTTTCGGGCTTTGTACGCACCTGTCTTCTTCACGGGATATTTTTTAGTTCACGTAAATTGTTTTAATTCTATAGCCATGCCTTTTCCGGATATTTCAATTTCAGTGTTCTTCTCTCAACTGAACTCAATGTTTCTGTTCCCTCAGATAAAGTGAAGTTATTGAACACACAACTCTGTATAAAGTCACATTTTGGATCCGTTAATTATCGCTTTTATCCATTCGACCATGTGTCCTTGGCAAGTGATAAAGTAGCGATCAACCAACCAGATGAGATTTGAATGGATGATGGAAATGAAGCGAAAAACCTGGTCAATGGAGAAATTTGCTAAGCGCCACGATAGGTATGACATTGTGGATCGCCCACGCCATGAAGGGACACGCTACATAGAAAAAGAAGGATAGTGACAGTTCTTTGTTTGAGAAAACAAAACCATCCAAGAATCGAAGTAACAACCGTGATAATCAAATGTCGAAAGAAATTTGAGACCGGATGGAAAGACTAAAACAATGAAAATTCAGCTGCTTTTCTTTAGAAAATATACATAGTATTCTGAATCATTTTGACAGATATGACATTGTGTTATATCTGTCAAAACGCTTTAATTAAAACAGATAAAAGTTACAATAAAATAATAACAGTGAAGTTCTTTTTTTCACCTCGTGCAAATCGATAATGTACCTAGAACGCGGGAGAGTTCAGGAAGTGAAAGAAAATGAGAATACTCAGAATAGGGAGGACCGAGGAAAGGTAAAAAAGAAACAGTGTTCAAGAAGACAGAAGATGGCGATTGACTTTGCATTCAAATTTTTTGAAGATTCTGTATATCAAGGAAACAAGAAATCAGAAGGGAGTACGATAAAATAAACTGTTAGAGTAGAAGTGATGTTTGAGTCTAATTAGTTCAACAGTAAAGCGATGAGACCTACTTGCCAATCTAGTAGCATACTTAACTTCATGTAGTCGAAAAGAATTTCATCAGAACAGTTGCTATGAAAATATTTGTAGAAGTGACAAAAGTCACGTCACGTCGGTAAGAAAGTGACTAAATATATGATAATAAATCAGAATATTGAAAATCCTTAGCATATAGTCAAGAATCTCGAAGTATATAGCAAGGTCTCCAAACCAAATATGGCAATAGTATTAAATACACCGATAAATGGTAGATTTATAAATGTGCAAGATAGATTCTGGCGTGAAAGATTTTCTGGCACGACAATTTTCATTACAGTAGGCGTAGGAAGAGATTCAATATAGGGGCTCCATTTCATGCCAGTAGAAAATGTGAGGCAAAAAGAGGCAGCGTGTGGCTCAGTTTAGCATCAACCATAAAAGTTTAAAAGCACAATTCTTATTCTTCGAATTAATACTAATAATACCCTACTGAATGATATACTTCAATAATTATCATATATTCGGCTTGTGACACGTATTATACGTTTGGTCCTGAATCAATAATTCTCTTCGTTACTGGTAATTTTAAGGAAAAACTAAAAAAAACAAAAAATAGAAGTTATCTAGCCGCTCTGCTCAGTGACCGAAATGTAGTCTTAATCATTGAACAACATTTGAAAATGCAGACGTAAACCTCTTTTACTAATTCATCATTACACATGATTTAAAGTTTTATTATTCCACCCAGTGCATGATGGGAAGGCATAATGATTTGAAGGAAACGGTGGATACAAATGCGTATGCACATCGCTCGCATGCCTGTTTGTCTACACATTTACTATGTGTGCGTATATGTGCAACAATACATGCCTGTAATGCATGTACGTGCACGTACGTCTGTATGAAGAGCAAGTCATGCATGAATGCGAAGATATGCAAGTGTGTCGTTCGTTCATGTAAACTCATGAATATGCGTGGATTGGCGTGGTTACTAAAATATCGACTGCTAATCAATTCTCTTCAAATATTGGCACAACTGAAAATTATTTATTTTTATATTTTTGCTTTTGACTCCCACAGCTTCCGCCGCACTCGGTTCTTTACCGAGAGCAAAAAGATTAAGTTGCCAAGCGGGAGTAGCAGCAAAGAAATTATTGGCTGCCAAGCCGTAATGGCAGCAAATGCAGTTGTATTACAATTAAGGCTGTTTGTTATCGCAATTATGATTGTTCAGAAGTAACAGTTGTATCCATATTTATAATAATAGAACAGTAACCGAAAAATACCGTTTTACTTCAAGTAACAATTCTGATTATTTTTGTCCTTTATCATTATTCTGTACCCATAATAGAAACTGTAACTATTTTGATCTCAGAAAGTAGAAAGAGCATTAGACGTGACATTAATAAGCTTAATATCTTTAGTAATATAAGCCATTGCATTTCAGATATATTTTTTGGGGTTTTACATCTGAAATAGGAGAGGGTATACACATCTTCATGAAAAACGCATTTCCCTGTATAACTGAGGTCAGATATTTAATGATATCTGATCCAAATGGAAATATTTATAGGTACAATGCATTCATTCATTGCTGCAATTTCAATGTGAAAGGTCTTTTCGTATGTGCCTGTGTCTACGAGATAGAGAGCGCGAGTGCACATGATCGCAGGTATAAGCCTGTAGGTATGCATTCCAAATGATAAAAACAATCACAGAGAAATTATATCTGAGAATTTTTCTAGTAACCAACTTTGTTTCAAATAAATTCATTTTGCTTGTGCCTCGATAAAGTACTTCAGTAGATGAAAAAAAGTCAGCTACAACTAAATACAGTTTCCCTCTTATCTTTCTTTTATTCATATATATATATATATATATATATATATATATATATATATATATATATATATATTATAAATTATATTTTAGAACATGTACATAATCTTTCTATATATATCCACGACAAAGGAACGTTTGTTTCGACATTGAATCTTCAATGTCTCATCAGGCGGTGTGAAAAGTAATGGAAAGCCTCTTTCCTGATATTTGTTTAGTTTTGTTAGAGGTGTTGGTGGGGGTTAGTGATAGGGGAATAAGTCTCTGACCGTTTAAATTTTTCGAGAGGGTGTTTTTGAAAGTGGTTGATAAATGAGAGTCTTTGATTTCTAGACAGATTTAACCTTGTAAATTTCTATTATCTAGTGACCAGACTACATCCTTTGGATTTCTGAGGAGAAGAGCCGGTAGTAGGTGGCGCCGGATATGTTTATTTAAGCAGAGTCTTTGTAATTAATGTAAGTTTGTATATTTAATTTTAACTTTGGATTTAGGGAATATATTTTTTCTATTAATTTTTTAATAGACGTTTAATTTGGACGTTGTAAGAATTCTTTCTTCTTTCTGTATTCACTCGGAAATATATATATATATATATATATATATATATATATATATATATATATGGTGTTTTGATTGGCTCACACACACACACACACACACACACACACACATATATATATATATATATATATATATATATATATGAGCCAATTGAAATCCTATTGATTTGGGCATACATGGTATTTAGTCACTTTAGTGTTATACGTGTTACAAGCTTGAACGATCATATCTCGAAAGAGACATGACTGACGAGGCAGAAGATTTTCTCGCAGTAAGTTGCCGTTACTTTCTGCGGTAGACAGGTTGCTAATCAAGGCTGTAGAAACCAATCTGCCCTGCTAATTAACTCATAGCTAGAAAGAAAAGAAACGGATTAATACATTGTCCAAGGGTATTTGTGCGTAAGTGACTGTAAGAAATTTCGAACCCGGCTCTCCGATTTCTCGTTCCGAGCCGATATACACTGAGTTTGAAATTTATATTTATCAAAAAAGTTTGAAATTTATATTTATTCTGTTATGCGAAGCTACTTTGGCCAAGTTATCAGCAGCCATTACAGCTCCATGCCACGTGTTGTTCTTTGAATGGGAATTTACCTAGCAGGCCGACTCGCTTTGATATTTGGGAAAAGCAAGAATTGAAGAATGAATCTTAATTCAAATTTCCTGTGTTAAACTGTGAGGTATTTTCCGTTTGTTTTTTTTTTTTTTTTTTGTTTTTATATATATCTATGTTTTTGTTCTCCCCCCCCCTTTTTGGAGTTCATGCTTCATTTAGGAGGAAAAAAAAAAGTTTGAAATTTATATTTATTCTGTTATGCGAAGCTACTTTGGCCAAGTTATCAGCAGCCATTACAGCTCCATGCCACGTGTTGTTCTTTGAATGGGAATTTACCTAGCAGGCCGACTCGCTTTGATATTTGGGAAAAGCAAGAATTGAAGAATGAATCTTAATTCAAATTTCCTGTGTTAAACTGTGAGGTATTTTCCGTTTGTTTTTTTTTTTTTTTTTTTGTTTTTATATATATCTATGTTTTTGTTCTCCCCCCCCTTTTTTGGAGTTCATGCTTCATTTAGGAGGAAAAAAAAAAAGTTTGAAATTTATATTTATTCTGTTATGCGAAGCTACTTTGGCCAAGTTATCAGCAGCCATTACAGCTCCATGCCACGTGTTGTTCTTTGAATGGGAATTTACCTAGCAGGCCGACTCGCTTTGATATTTGGGAAAAGCAAGAATTGAAGAATGAATCTTAATTCAAATTTCCTGTGTTAAACTGTGAGGTATTTTCCGTTTGTTTTTTTTTTTTTTTTTTTTGTTTTTATATATATCTATGTTTTTGTTCTCCCCCCCCCCTTTTTTTGGAGTTCATTTGGACTTTAACTAAGTTAAAACTTAGTTAAACTCCACTTTTGTAAGTTTGTGTTTTTTTTTTTTTTTCAAAGGATTGTTCGTGTTCGATTTTTTTTTTTTTTAAATAGGAGTAGATAGGTCACACTATCGCCCGGTCTATACTCCTCCCACGTCTATTGAACTGGAGTAGAGGCTCGTTCCTTGTTTCCTGTTTAGGATGTGGTTTCCGGTTTTCACTTCTCTCTCTTCAGACCTTGGTACTGGTGCTTCCGTGAGTTTCCTGCGATCTGGCCGGTTGGTGGCAATGGCTCATCACTGTGAGGGTACCGGGTTGGCAGTTTCCTGGTTGCTGCTTCCGACTGGTAGTTAGGAGCCCTAACTCTTGCGTAGCGTCAAGAGCGGCTGCTCTGATCAACAGTTGTATAATATCGGGGTCCTTGTAGTGCCATGTCGCGCATGGATAGGTGTCCCTGCAAGCGCTTTCGGTGGGCAACCCCGAGGCCACACCTTGTTGCAGCCCTAGCCAGTCCCCCTCCCAGCTCAGATCGTGGGTAATGACCGCCTGTATCCTCTACCCTAGGTCCCTTTCTATAAACCAAAAACATGACAAGACAAAACAGAAATGACCCTAAACCAGCTAAATCCAAACCACCTAAGCCCATTAACCTCTCCTTCACTAATATCCGAGGCATTCGTACTAACTTTGCTAGTGTAGAAGCGTTCCTGCATGAAAAGTCCCCTGACATCCTCGCGCTCTGCGAAACTAACCTCAACTCAACTATTCCCTCCTCTGACCTCTTCATCCCTGGTTATCTTCCCCTTTTAAGGAAGGATTCTACTGTCCACATGCATGGGCTGGGTGTTTATGTCAGCGAACACCTCCCCATAACTAGGGTGACTTCACTCGAATCTACTGACCACCAATACATATGTCTCCGCTTGTCTCTCCTCAGTTCGGTTAGCTACCTATTCTTCCTTTACCGTTCTCCCTCCTCTCCTGACTGCTCCCTACTAGATAGCATTGCCGACGACATAGATAAGGCTATTACCTATCACCCATTTGCCCACATATTTGTATTTGGAGACCTCAATGCCCATCACTCTGAGTGGCTTGAAAACGCTGTTACTGATTCGGCGGGCACTCACGCCATGAACTTTGCTATTTCCCAATCCCTTACGCAAGTGGTGGACTTCCCCACTCGCTTCCCAAGCACACCCTCGGGTCATTCCTCACTGCTAGATATATGTTTCACCTCTGCGCCCGACGCCTGTCAAGTCTCGCAGCTTTGCCCTCTCGGCAACTCCGACCACGCTGTAGTCTCCCTCAGTATTTCTTTCCAATCTCACTCCCCCCCAGGATCCCCCTACTCATAGAACCTCCTACCTCTACCAAAAAGCTGACTGGGAAGCCTTTCGCGATTTCCTCTGCGACGTCCCTTGGGGAAAAGTGTTTGACCTATCAGTTGATGACTGTGCCTCTGAGGTCTCGTCATGGGTGAAAGCTGGCATTGATGCCTTCATACCCACCAGGAAGTATTGCTTAAAACCTCATTCCCCTCCGTGGTTCTCTCCAGCCTGCTCAGCCGCCATTGCCCACAGGAACCATTACTTCCATCTATTCCAGAGACAGCCAACTGATCACAATAGGCGCCTGTTCACATCCGCTCGCAGTGAGTGCAAGAGAACTCTAAATGACGCCAAACAGTGGTTTGCGGAGAGAATGCGACAGCACATAGCTGACCGCAAGTTCGGCTCCAAGGACTATTGGAGGATTTGTAAACGAGTGCTCAACAATAGGAAATCCTCAATACCTCCTTTAATCCATGGATTTGACGTTCTCACGTCATCTGCTGAGAAAGCTGAGTGCTTTGCCCGCAGATTCTCATCCAACTCCACACTCGACTCGTCCGGAGTGCACCCACCCGACTTCCCTATTAGAACTGAGGCCAAACTGCATGACGTGTATATTACCCCGACAATAGTATCCAGAGTAATTTCAAAACTCGACCCCCATAAGGCGTGTGGAGACGATGGAATCCCGGTGATAGTCCTTAAGAGGTGTGCCCCTGAACTTTCCCCTGTCCTCTCTAAACTGTTTAACTACTGCCTTTCTGCTTCCTGCTTTCCTGCATGCTGGAAATTCTCCTCAGTCGTTCCTGTCTTTAAGAATTGTGGTGAACCCTCGGACCCATCCAACTATCGCCCTATCAGTCTCCTACCAATATTCGGGAAAGTGTTCGAGGCTATAATAAATGCTGAAATAGTTCATCATCTCACCGCCCACAAGCTGTTCTCCGACAGGCAATATGGATTCCGATTTGACAGGTCCACAGCCGACCTGCTAACTACTGTAACGGAGTACATGCTACAGGCCCTTGATGAGTCTGACGAGGCTCGCGCGGTTGCTCTGGATATCTCCAAGGCTTTCGACAGGGTTTGGCACCCTGGCCTCCTATGCAAACTACGCGGTTATGGTATTACCGGTCGCCTGCTTGACCTAATCCAATCTTTCTTAAATAACCGCAAAATGAAGGTCGTTCTGAATGGGCGTGCCTCTTCGTCCTACAGCACGAATGCTGGTGTCCCACAAGGCTCTATCCTGGGCCCAACGCTCTTCCTTATTTTCATCAACGACCTCCCAGATGAGATCAGGTCCCAAGTAGGCATCTACGCAGATGACACTACAATATACTCCCGCTCCAGTAAGAAACCTGTCGTGGCGGACAGACATAATCTCGCTGCTGACCTTGAGCGGGATCTACACTCTGTGGTGAACTGGGGCAAGAAGTGGCTTGTCAACTTTAATTCCTCTAAGACCAAGCTGTTGTCTGTCAACCATTACAGGCAACCTCTTCTGCCTCCCATAAGCATGGACCAGATGATTCTCCCGGAGAGTAATACACTACGCCTCCTCGGACTTACCCTGTCCTCAGACCTCAAATGGAAGCACTATATTGAATCCATAGCAAAATCTACTGCTAAGAAGATTGGGTCACTATGTCGATCCAGGATGTTTTTTCCACCTGAATCCATCCTGCATATATACAAGTCAACCATCCGTCCGTGCATGGAGTACTGCTGCCATTTATGGTCAGGTGCCCCTGCCGTTCTCCTCAGTGTTCTTGACAAGCTCCAAAGGAGAGTCTGTAATGTGATAGGTACTGATCTGGCGACTCGTCTGCAGCCACTTTCCCATCGTCGAAATGTGGCCTCCCTCTGTCTCTTCTATAAATACTTTCATGGCTTCTGCTCGGATGAGCTTAAGTCACTGATGCCTCCTCAACAGGTGTTTACCCGTTCAACCAGACTGGCAACTGAGTCCCACCCATTCACAGTCAGGTTAGCCAAACGCAGACGACAATTCTACTCCTGCAGCTTCCTCTCTCGCACTTCCCGCCTGTGGAACTCACTCCCGTATTCTTGCTTTCCTGACGGCTACGACCTCCAGAAATTTAAAAGCAAAGTTAATACTCACCTACTAACCACTGGCCTCTAGCTCTCTCTCCCCTCCCCTGTATAAGCTTCCCTTTCTCTCCGCCCATGTACCTGTCATTGCACCTGCTTTCTCAGTTTTCTATTGTTCCTTTCTAACTAGCTTGTACTCCTCACTCTTTTCTAATTAATCTTTCTACACTTATGTAACCCCCTGCACATCAGTGGCGTTTCTGCCTTGCTCGGGGTGAAATGATTAAAAAAAAAAAAAAAAAAACATCAGTGAAACTGAACTCAACCCCTTCTATTGCTATATGCATAAAACCTAAAAATATAGCTTCCGAATTTAGAGCAGAACCCTGGTGACAGCTATAGATAGCATCAGTACAAATATGTAAGGTATCTTGAAAGGGAACATTTGTATATGTTGAGGTGAACATGTTCGATTCTTCGTCACCAATTTGTTGTGGATTCTTGTTGAGAAACCACACAAAATAATAAATAACAAAAAAACAGATATGGAGATAGAAAATGTAAGTTATATTGAACAAAATATACAAACTGGAACACGGCTTAGTCAATTCAGGAATACTATTAGTAGACATCAATATTGCAGTGAAATGGTATGTCCGGGTAATGAGTCTATATCCAAACAACTCCCACTAACTCTGCACCAACTTACTGACCAACTCGGTAACTTTACAACTGCTGTTCTCTGTATTGGCAGGATTATATGCACACATCAGGCGAGTCCATTATTCCAATAAAAAGGGAAGCTCCCACAACAGTATACAAACTAACAATGTCAGAAGACACTAAAATCTGTTCTCAGGACAAATTTAAGAGTTTCTACTAAATTTGGAAAACCTAAATGATTCCGAAATGCAGTGAGTGGGAAATAGATCAGAAACAGGTTAAAATATTTCAGCCAATCATTTGGGCAGTTCATGCTGTACGGAACCAACTATAGACAAAATTGGTCTAAGTGGTACATCATTCTTATGTACCTTGGATAATCCGTACATCCGTGGGCGTTGAAAACCAACAGATTGTACAGACTTAGAAATAAGGTTGCTCTCATACACTGGGAGTAACCATTTCTGTGTTTCCACATCTATATTGTTGGTATTGTCACAAGCATTTGCAGCATCAATCTTCCGAAATTTAGAAGAATCATGTAAAATGAATTCCATTTTAACGATATAGTCCTGACTATTCGAAATGAGCAACTTCTCATGAGATTTATCAGGTTTAAGTATCTAGATATCACTTCTAGCTTTTAACAACTTGATGGTCTGGAAGTGAACACTCCGTCAAGCAAGAAAATCCCAATCAGCGAATAATTATCAAATAATCTAGCTATCCATAAAGAATTACCAAGAGAAAGACGTCGATGTAAATTCAACCAACAAAACAAAAGTTCAAACTCAACAAAAATTTGTTCTTTACTGACTTTTAGGAAAAATACAAAAATCCAACCCACGAGAAAAAAACATGTTTACTATCTCTGAAAATGTCTGTTTAAGTTTTTATTACATTTTTCCAATTTTCGAAGAAGGTGTTCGAAGTTGTGAATAAACAACCGGTAGTTAATATTTTCTTATTTTTTTATCCACTACTTCGGGCATAATTTAAACATCTTATTCGAAAATTGACAAAATATAATAAAAAATCAAACAAACTGACCTAGTCCATTCATTTCAAACAAACTAGTATATATTAATACTTTCTTCCAAAATGCATTTTACTCGCATATATATATATATATATGTATATATATATATATATATATATATATATATATATAAAATAAGATAAATTTTGAATATTCAAAATTGTTGAATGAACATTTCAACATGAAATCCCTAAAAGAGATTTCACGTATCAACAGCAACGGTACATATTCCAAAATGAAAAAGATATATATATATATACTAGCAGAGGAAATCGGGGGTTAAATTAGTAAAAGAATCCATATTTTATAAAGGTAGACAATCAAAGGAGACTGCGAGAGGAAGGTAGAGGGGTTAAAATACTATTTAAAGTCAAATTAATTTATCAAAATCCATTAAATTTATATTTAATATCCTAAAAACTAAAAATTAAAAATTAGAATTTAAAATTTAAGTGTTCACAAAGCTTGCTTTATGACGGCACTTACTAATAAATTCATTAGTAAGTGCCGTCATTAAGCGAGTATATATATCTTTTTCACATCATAATTTTTATAAATCTTTTAAAATTAATTTTTAGGAAAAATTTATAATTTTCTTTAATCTTTATTCTTATTTTTATCTAGTTTATCTATACCTAGAGGTATCTTTAATTAGATTAACTTAACTAACTTTATTTAAATCTTATATCTACTTTTTTCCCCTAAATATGCTTTTTCTAAAAAGTCTCTTTTTCTAATAGTTTAACTCATTTAAAGTTAGTTTTGTTTGACACGTATCGAGGGTTGCTAATATAGAATTTTTTTCTTTTTTCCTTATTTTCTTTTCTTTCCTTTTTTTACTTTTCTTTATTTTTCTTACCTCCCCGGCCTCCATTTTCTTTCTGTTTTGTTTAACCCAATTCTCAATTTAACAATACTTCCTATTTCTTTAACCCCTTTTCTTTGTAAAGCTAAACAAGCCAAATTTTCCATTTCTGCAATTACAACTCTATCTAATAGTTAAAATCTAAAAATTGACTGATTTGCTTTTTTTTTTAATCGTGTCATCCCAAGCAAGCCATTCCACTGCTACTATAGCGCAGGTGGTTACATATAGGGATTGGGTATAGGAAATGTCAGAAGGAGGGTGATAGACGACTTAGGATGTACATAGGGAGAGAGTTGGAAAGAGTGTGTGAGAGTTAGTGTGTTAGGAGGTGTCTACTGACCCTACATTTAAACTCCTGGATGTTGCAGCCGTCGGGGAAGCAAGCATGCGGTAGGGAATTCCACAGGCGGGAAGTGCGAGGAAAGAAGCTGTTGGAGTAGAAATTGCGGTTACATTTCATCGGTTTCACTGTAAAAGGGTGGGACCTAGTTACCAATCTAGTATCTCGTGCAAATTCACATCTAGGGGAACCAGTGATTTAAGTTCGTCAGAAGAGAAGCCATGAAAGTATTTATAGAAGAGGCACAGGGAAGCCACGTCACGCCGGTGAGAGAGATACTGCAGGCGGTCAGCCAAGTCGGTATCAATCACATTACAGATTCTTCGCTGTATTTTGTCAAGAACCCCGAGGAGAATAGAAGGGGCACCCGACCAGATGTGGCAGCAGTACTCAATACACGGGCCGATGGTAGATTTATATAAGTGCAGGATATATTCAGGCGGTAAGAATTTCCGGGCCCTGCACAGAGCCGACTTTCATAGCTGCGGATTTAGCAATGGATTCGACGTAGTCATTCCACTTGAGGTCCGCTGAAAGTGTCAGGCCAAGCAGGCGTAGTGTTTTACTCTCTGGGAGGCAAGCCTGTTCCATACTAATGGGAGGGAGGTGCGGTTGTCTGTGGTGGTTAATTGACAGCAGCTTCGTTTTGGAAGAATTGAATTTTACGAGCCATTTCTTACCCCAATCCACCACGGATTGGAGGTCCTTCTCGGCAGCGAGGTTCGCCTTGTCACCAACACCAGATTTTTGATCGAGGTGAGAGTAAACTGTGGTATCATCGGCGTACATGCCTACTTGTGATCTTATGGCATCGGGGAGATCATTGATAAATTTTTGTGACGTAAATTTCTCAAATCTTAACCGTCATTTTTCATTTATTTTTTATTTCCCTTTTTATTTTTATTTTTATTTTTATTTTTATTCTCATATTGGAATATGTACCGTTGCTGATGATACGTGAAATCTCTCTTAGGGATTTCATGTTGAAATGTTCATTCAACAATTTTGTATATTGAAAATTTATTTTATTTTATATTAGCTCTGTAATTTTAATTACATTGAGCTCTCCTCCTGTAACATTTTTTAATATTAAAATTTAATATTAATTAGGATCAGGTTTTTGGGATTTAACTTCTTACTTTTCCGTTTGGATTAAAGTATTTTAACAAATATATATATATATATTCTAAACATATACTGTTAAATATAAGAGACAATGAATGTCTATTATGTTTAATCATGAGCCGTTCTAAACATCATATTATGGCTTTAATTTCAGTTGAAAATAAAGACAAAAATTCTCCAATATTTGGATAGTTTTTATTAAACAATTTTATGATTAAATATAATAGACATTCATTGTCTCTTATATTTAACAGTATATGCTTAGAAAATTATCTGCTGCCTCGATACACTATATATATATATATATTGCGTAGGACCCCATCTAGCCTTCAGAATTCACCTCTTATCAATTCTGGCTGACTTATTAAATGCAAGTGTCCTGTAATATTTGCGTTTTCCCGCTGGTATCTTGTGCACATAGATTCTATGAATAGGTACAATTGACTTTGAAGCAAAGCAACGTCAACGTCAACGTCAACGATTTTTATTGGTGGACTATTAAGCCCAATCGAAACAATACCACGTGAATACGCTCCAAACCACAATGGAACTGACATCAATCTGCACATCTTCTTGTTTACCATATCAATCGCTTTTATTCACGAATAAATTTATATTTCCAAACTGAAATCACCTCATCTCTTATAGAGATTCACCATAATAAGAGACGAACTCGCCTATACATATCTGCATGATGGATTAACGCTGTTCTGCCAATTCTCATTATCAACTTTATAGCATAATTCATGATGCTTGCTAGATTTAATTATCTAGATCTTTATTAATTCAAGCTTTGTCTGTTATAAGTTAACAAAAATGGAGCACATATTTATATTCATATCTGGGTATTTACTTGTACTCTTGGTTGCTTCGTTCCTTAAAGCGGTGCTTAAATATGCAATTCAGAATTTGAATCCGTATGTTAAACGTCTTTACAAAGCACCACCAATAACATCTCCTAAACTGTCTCGCTTTCACGAATTCAAGACTCGACATCCATGCTTTATGTTTCTCAACTCAAGTCAAGAAAACACCACTGAAGTTTGAAGGTTCAAAGCTCCCATCACACTAGGCGTTTTGATACTGTTTTTTTTTCTACAGCAAGTTAGTTTTAGGTGATGCCCAACTAATTCTGAGCTATCTTTCTTGTTGCACACGCCGTGGTTTCTGAGGGAAGCTCAGTGGTGCTGTGAGACGACCACACCCCACACCCTTTCATTCCAAGCACTGCTATAAGCGTGAAAGTGAGCGAGAACACTTTAGTATGGATGTTTGACAGAGGTCAAGTTCAATCGGTGCAAAGTAGCTTCATTCTACATTCGTTAGCTGCTACCACAACACCAATCCCAATGTTTTCTTTCGGATCTCTTAAAATGAAATTATGGAATTTCGTTTTGAAATATTTCTGTTCATTGTAGTGATAAAATTATACGTTTCGGTATAAGGAAATCTTTAGGCTTCATTTACAGAACAGCCAGTTTCTGTTGTCAGTTTGAATTCATAAAAGCTTTCACTAACGGAAGGATTTTTCAGGAAAATGGTTTTCTCAATATGGCAACTCTAAATACACGAATTATTTTACTGAGAATAATAAAACAATGATTGATTAACAAACAAATCAAATATAATTCATTGATTTCGGAAAAATAGGTTGCTACGTAAAAACCGAGTTGAAGCATTTGAAATGGACTAATTTACATTTGATAAATGGCGTTTACGTCATCAAAAGCAAAAAGAGGAAATCTAATTTTGGGGTAAAAATGTTTTATCGATATCTGTTGAGTTGATAAAGTGAGTGGCATAAATGAAAAGACATAACTAGAAAAAATAATGAAATGCTTGTGAAATAATTATTTTATTTAGCGTAACAAGAAATGAAAGCATTTTGTTAATGGCAGAAAGTAGAATTAATGATTACCTAAGTGATTTTTAGAATCTGATCAACGAACATATCAAAGATTTCTGTCGATGTTTTCAACATCGTGTGAACACCGATTAGAATAGAGTAGACATTGAATTCCGAAAGTCGATGGAAATATAGGAATTACTATGTTAATAGTTGTTATATACATATAGATTCGAAATATAGATTGAAAAATACTAATTTTCAAGCGTACGACCACATCAAATGAAACACCGGTTCCCGTTCGATCACCGAAGTTAAGCAACGTTGAGCCTGGTCAGTACCTGCTTATTAATATCCGGTGTTGTAAGCAGGGATGTGTGGTTTGTTTAATAAATAATAACTCGGAATTGTTACTCAGAGATCCGAGTTCTAATTCCAGACTGGCTTGTATTCACTTACTTCTTTAGAAAATGTACAAATCTACTTTGTCTTCCCCCCATGGGTTAATTATTAAGACTTGTATCACTAAACCATTTTCAGCTCCAAAATTAAATAAAATTGTGCAAAAAAAACTTAGATTTTGGAATTAACGAAGTAGACATTGATAATCTGCTAAAAAAAAAACAAAAACAAAAAAAAAAAACAATATTTTAATATAAGCATAGATCCCAGTCTTTCTAAAACATATCTATAAGTCTACCATCTATTCATGCTCCAAATATTGCTGCCACATATGGTCTGGTGAATATCTCTATTTACCTTAAATTCTTTGATAAAATCAAAAGAAGAATCAGCAATATTATTGGTCTCGATCTGGTAACTCGGCTTCAATCATATTCCTAACACCGTAATGCTGCATCTCTGTGTCTTTGTTGGGAATTATTCGGACGAGCTCTTCGATATGGTACCTAGCTGCTTTTTATTTAAGCCCAGTACTCGCCTGGCGTCGAAATCTCATTTACAGTTGAGCTGGCTAAATTTAACCGTAAATTTTATGATAAGAGCTTCTTTACACGCACTTTACGCATATGGAACTCCCTTCCGTCTCCATGCTTTCTAGCCAACATAAATCTGTAAAAATGTAAATGCAGTGCTAGTTGTTATCTACTGATCACTCTTTTCTGTTCCAGCTCATTAGTAATGTTTCTGTTACTAGTTCTACACCCAGTAATCCGTGTGCCTTAGTGGCTTTACTGCCTTGCTTAAGGGTGAAACCAATAAAATAAATAGAAGAATTTTACTTTAAATTATCACCTTCTGACCTTGAATTGCTTCAATAAAGGATTTTCAATTGTTAATTTTATTATCAGTATTCGTGAAAATTCCAAAGTTATTTAAATTTTATGATGGATCATAATTCTCAATGATTAAACAATCTTTTTGCAAGTTCTACGACTATAGATTTACCGTTCAAATTGCCCTAATACATTGTTACACATTTGAGCTGAACATCTTTAACAAAATATTGCAATAATGATCACATAGGGAGGTTAGTCCTACACACACCGTTTACGTAAAGAGAGAATGGACCAGTTGTGAACCATGAAAAGTTTGCTTGCAAGTCGTTTAGAGGAGCAGTAATATGCAAACATCGCAAATATTTCTCGCTAAAATTTAAGTAAACAAACAAAAGAAAAGGAAGAAGAGGAAAAAGAAAAAAAAAACAACCAGAACCCCCCCCCCTAAAGAAAACAAACCCTATACAATACCAACAAAAAATAATGCAGTTGCAACAGAATAGTCAGTCAGTTAAGTGCCATACGTGATACACGCTTGGGCGATCATGTCTCGAAAGAGACATGACTGACTGGGCAGAAGATTATCCCGCAGTAGTTTGCCATTGCTTTCTACGGTAGACTGGTTGCCGACCAAAGCTATAGAACCCAATCTGTCCTGCTATTTAACCCATAACTGGAAGGAAGAGACGGATTAATACCTTTCCCAATGGTATATTCGCGTAAGTGAATACAATGAGTAGGTAAATAAATAAAAAAATATACTTTATATTTATAAAATATGTTGTATAGGGGATAGATTTTATAAAAGAAATATATTTCTTAAATATTATAAAATGTTATTTTTTAGAATATTATAAAATAGCTTAATATTATAGAATATTATAAAATGTTTTGGTTTTTTTTTTGGTTTTTTTTGTGAAAGATATATTTTGTGGAAAATATATTTTATAAAAAACAAGAGAGTAAAAAAATAAAAAAGAGCACACACCCCAATACAAAATAACATACATTAAATTAAGGAGAAACCAACCCCAAAACAAAACAACACCTACCAATCTCTATTCATTTTTATGAAAGATATATTTTATAAAAGGTATATTTTACAAAGAGCAAAGAAATAAAAAAAAAAAAAGAAAAACACACACCCCAATACAAAATAACATACATTAAATTAAGGAGAAACCAACCCCAAAACAAAACAACACCTACCAACCCCTAAACCAAAGGCGCCATTAAATAAATAAATTAACCTATCATGAACTCTGCCAAAAACAAACTCTTAACCCCAATAACAATCAAACTTACCACAATAGCACATCAGTTTTTCCTTATTATTGTCAATTAAAAGATGACAATAAAACCACTACCGTATAATGGAAAATATGAAAAAAAAAGAACTTGTAAATCTTTACTTGAGCCATGCTATTTATGTTTACATGAAAAATTACAAATTATCAAATTCCTAAAACTAACCTTGCACAATAAAAGTAACTAAGTAACTTCCATTTGTCATCATCTTCTAAAATATACCCTAAAGTATAGTTAATTTTTCTTGATATAATCTATCCCCTAGCATAAACAGATTGATTCTCCAATCTTCTTCTTCAAGTCATTTCAAGTCTTTACCTCTTTTATCCTTACAATAAAATTTCTCCTATCCATCAGGACCTGACTTTCTTTTGGTTCACTGAGAAGTCATACATATCTTAACCGAAGCATTTCGTTTTCTGAGAGACTTGTTTTTTTTTAATTTATACACAAGCCCCAAAAATGTCTAATAAACGAATGTTATTAGACGTTGAATTGTGTCTCTAGGCGTCTTCCATAGTTTGACAAACTTTATGGATAACCTCATGAATATTTATAGTTTAAAAATTCAGAAAAAACAATATTGGCTAAAATAAGTTTTCTTGTTTGTTATTTATATAGTCCTTTTACAAGTATACTCTATCTAATATTTTTACACATATATGTGTATGTGCGTGTTTGTGTGTTTGTTTTATTGCCACGTTGTGTTTGATTTTAAAAAATAATATTATCTCATATCTAGCCTCTACAGTTGCCTCTATATATTTTATTTTCCACGACGTTATAAAGTCCCTTCACCAGTGTCATCCACTCTGCCCTTTACGGCCACAACTCATCGTGGGCCAACGTATTCGAACGTATATAATTAGTTTCAGAGACATCACTCTAATTAAATTCACCGAGATTTAGGGGTAGCACATTCTATGAGACAATTGTTTAATTACCTTCCAATTACTGATCATAATTGACTTGGTCATTACATGGATATGTTATAATGATAAAGTCATATATATATTTGAGGTCACGTGGTATGTGTGTAGTTATGTACGTGAATGCATGATTACTCTTTTTTCTATGTTATATATACATTATCTACATTTATCCTTACTCCAGGTAATATACAGAAATTTGAGAAATTGTGCATGCATTTATATATATGTATATATATATATATATACACACACACACTTACGTATTTATATACGTAAATACATGTATATTCGTTCATATATATATATATATATATATATATATATATATATATATGTTTATAAAAACAGTCTCTCTTTTTATATAAATATATATATAGAGAGAGAGAGGGGGGAAGAAAGTGTGCGTCTCTGTGTATGCGTGTGTGTATCTCTGTTTATGTGTGTGAAAATGTGTGAATGAATGTAGGTAGGTTGTTTTTGTTTAGCAGCATATCACTCTGTGTGTTATTTAATGCCGAAATCTAAATATTTATGCATTTTTTAAAATAATAATAGTATTAGTGATAGAGGTCATATTTATTTGTCCATAGTGAAGTTTTGCATTAATACCTTTCGCAAAGCTATTTGTGCGTAAAAAACATAATGAACTCAACTGGAATTGGACCTCAGTTTTTTATTACTGATTCCGAGCCAATATCCATTACACCACGCGCACATCCAAGATTACAGGACTTGGTATTGGCGTGACATTGTTTAAGTTTGTTGATCAAACGAGAAGCAGTTCTTTTTTAACATGATTTAGCCGTAAGCCTGTGAATGTGTGATAAGAGAGAAAAATTTAATGAGTGAGAAAAATGAGTGAATGTGTGAAAGAAAGAATGAATAAACGCATGAAAGAGAATAAATTTTGGCAAGAAATTGAATGATTGTGAGAAAGATAGATGATGAGAAAGAGAGTATATGTGTGATGGTGATAGATGGCAAATGATGGTAAGAGAGAGAGGGAGTGTCTGAGTGTGAGAAAAACGGGGAATTGAATGTCTGTGTGTGTGTGTGTGTGAGAGAGAGAGAGAGAGAATGAAGTGGGAGAAAGAACATGAGAAAAAATATATGTGTGAGAGTGATAGAGATCGAAGGAGAGTATGCGAGAGAATGATTGAATGTGAAAAAGACAGGGAATTGATTGAGAGGGAAAGAGAATGAAAAGAGCGTAAGTTTGTGATAGAGAGTGAAGGCGTGTGAAAAAGAAAGGATACGAGAAATAGATAGGACATTAGAAAAAGTGTATATGTGCGTGAGAGATAGAAAATGAATGAATGAGTGAAAGAAAGTGATTGGGTGTGAGAAAGACAGGGTGAGGGAAAGAGAATGAGTAAGAGTGAGAAAAAGTCTGAGTTTGTGAGGGAGTGTGAATGAGCATGAGAAAGATAGGACATACGAAAGATTTTTTTTTATATATATAATCGTTTCACCCCGTGCAAGGCATTTCATTGCCACTATTGCTCAGGGGGTTACATAGAGGGGAAATTAGTGAGAAAGGATGGTTAGATATAGGAAATGTCAGAAGGAGGGTGATAGGCGGGTAAGGATACCAAGAATGAGGGTTGGGTCGATGGTTAGAGTGTTAGGAGAATAGGTGCAAGTTAGTGTGATAGGAGGTGGCTATTGACCTTATGAGATTGATAGAGGGTGAATAAGTGATAGCGAGATACGATGATAAGAATGCCATCATTTTGCCATGAATACCGTCGACCGGGCGATTACCTGATGAAAAAGTGTTAAAGGCAATCATTCCCTGCAAATAAAGTACCAAAAATAAAAGGCCCAATATCAAGAGACAGAGCAATGGTACTTATTAAGTATGCATTATCAATATTATAACACTTCAGTTTCACTTTTTCAATCTGTCTTCTGAGATTTGTTGAAGTTTCATCTAAACATCAACTGATGTTATTATGAACCGAGTTCATTTTCAGATCTCATTTTTTAAGATCTGAAATATAATCAGGGTTATGAAATATATAGATATACCACATTATGTCTAGGAATCAACTGCCTGATAACAGTCAAATTCAAGTCTTGATCATCCAACTAAGTTTCGTTATGAGTATTGCATTGAGACGTGCAACTGGAATTCCCAATGGGATATTGATTCCTATACTTACTGACTTTAAAAGTTTTCTCAGCTATCAATATACCGAATTTTCAAAAGTTACGTTTATGTTTATGTTAGTTTTCTGACAATATTAAAGAATTTAAATAATGCGTGTTTTAGAGTGTGTGTCTGTGTTTAATTGATTTTTTTGGTTAACGGCAAATCAACTCCTTATGGGTTATTTAATAATGAAATTTACTCTTCTTTCTTTGAAGTAATAATATATATGCTATTCTTCTTTCACAGTTGAATATATTGTCTATGATACTCTGTTTCATTGTGAACATAATTACTGCAAATGGTGATGTCAGTTTTATGTTGTGGTTTGTTGAAGTTATTCTTTAGAATACTGATTGATTTCTTTAAGAAATTGTAGGACATTATTTGGAGTAATATTCATGAAATAGTACTTTTATGTTGGTTAGTTGATTGTTTTAGCGTCATATCAACCGCTGTGGGTTATTCAATGCTGAAATCTGAATATTATGAACGCAACTGTATGCATTCGATTGCAGATGTGGCTCGTACCATGTGACATCCGGTCGCCCGGATGTATAAAAGACAATCTGCATTTAGCACGGGAGTTGTCATTATCACGAACTTCGTGAAGTAACATCTGCTACTGCGAGAGACTGTAAATATTGTAAATACCTCTTGGCTGTACCACTCTGGTAAGAAAAGTAGTTTATCTACATTTCACTGTCTATCTCTTCATTCCATGATACAACACAGATGAAACTTATTCTTGTGTCATTTTGCTGTAAAATTTATTAATGACAATTCTACTAAAAAATCTATTGCTGGTCATTTTGCTTTCAAAATGTATTGGTAATTTTACTATAGATATTATCATTATAAATAGATATAATGTATTTTTATACTTTCTTTGTTTATTTTTATGAAGGAGTTAGTATTTATCTATAGCTGCGTTCCTAATGACCACTTTGCATCATGATAAACCTTGGAAGCACAGCAATTGAGAGATGGTTCCACGCTCCTCAAAAAATTCAACCACCTGATCAGAGGCTTTGCTGCCGGATGTAGTTGTAGTATATCGTCATAATCGGGAATATGTGTGGAGCACGTACGAATGATTGCTAAGAATTTCTCGGTCTGATTAAAAGGGTTCTAAAAATATGTACTTTTTGCTCATTTGGTTAGACTATAGGCATATTTGTTTATTTGGTTAGACTAGACATGCGTATGACTGCGCTTGTGTGTGTTTATGTGTGCGTATGTGTATTTACGTGTGTGCAAGTGTATGCATGTGGACATATGCATCTATATGCGTGTCTATGTGTGCATGCGTGTATTTGTAGTTTATCGGCTCTCGTGTGCATTCTTCACTGCAGATTTCGATCATCTACGCAGAGCGCAATTTTTCTTTCTTTTTTTGCCAATTTTTTGGTTTTTCTTTCTTTTTTTGCCAATGTTTTGCTTTTTCTTTTTTGTTCCTTTTTTTTAATTTATTTATTTTTTGCTTTCGCTAATCTTCATTCTAATGTCCTTGACATTATGTCATTTGGCGGCTTCCATACTTTTTCCTCAACTAATCCTGCGTAGAAGTCTTAATCACTTGATTCAGCGTCGCATCTAAAGTAGAGATTTGGATAGGTGCGTGGGTGAAAGGAGAGGCGAGGAGAGACTAGGAACTCAGCAGGGTAGGACAGTGACGTGTCTTGCATTGCTGGCGAGCATTTAATACACAAGCCATCATTTTGATAAGTTAAGGGTTTTGATTATCAAATGAAGATACAAGAACAGTTGAAAGAGTAATGTAAAAGTCGGTGAGGTATTGATAACAACAATTTTACTGATTTAAATGGTGACTGTCTTTTCCTTCATTGTCGTAATTTCAATGGTGCATTAATAATAATAATCAAAGGATTATTTGTAACGTTATCGGTCTTTACCAGGTATCTCAACAAAGGTCATTACTTCAGGTACGTGACGTAGCACCCCTCTGTCATTTCTACATTTTTTTATGGCAACTGTTCAGATTAGCTAATTTACCTATTGCCTTGACTGCTTGAATTTAAGCGTACTACTGAATTGGCAAGTAGGTCTCACTGTTTTTCTTTTGAACTAGCTAGAGCATGTGAGCAATGATGAGTTCTGTCTTATAAATGATGGAAGAAAAAGAAAATTAATACTGAGCATCAGGAAGAGACAGCTGAAGTTTCTGGGACATGCAATGAGGAAGGAGGGCTTGGAGAACCTGATACTAACAGGCCAGATGCAAGAAAAAAAGACAAGGGAAAGTAACGGATAACATATTTGAAGGACCTAATCAGGTAGACGATGGAACGATGGTTGCATGGTGCAACAGGAGAAGGCGTGCTAAGGGCCACCAGAGATAGGGTGGCATGGAAAGCCATGATTGTCTACGTCCGGAATGGGCAGAGCACATAGAAGAAGAAGCTACAACTGCCCGTTCTAGTCTCCTTTCTCACGCTTCTCAATGGTGGGACAACCGTCCGATCTATTGCATCCCTACCCCTTACAATCTTGTAAAATTCAAATGCAACTTCAGTCACAATCTTTTTTCTTCCTGAACCCTGTTCCTTTATTTTCCGATCATCACTTCTTGCTAATGTCTTCTCATTCTCTTTCAATAATTCCACGTTCCTGCGTCGTAGTGATATTATCACCTTACTTGGGGATGAATGATTAAAAAAATGTGAGTACTTGTACTCAGTGTAAACTGGTCGTAAAATAACAGAACATTACTAAAAATAAAAACTAGACGAGATATATCTAGACATAGACAGTGGGACGAGAAAAATTTAACCCGGTAGCTTAAATAAAGAGTCCAGAATTTTCTATAAGTTATTCTGATTGATACACACCTGATAAAACGTTGTGATAGCAACAAAAACAGACGAAGAAAAGAGTCCTCGTGTGTATAATATAAATATTGTAAAACCACTTTAGAAACAAAGAAAATAGTTCCTAACTGCTAGATAATATATAAACTCTGGTAAATGTCGAACAATTTCTTGAAGTGACATAGTTCTAGTTATGCCAAGTAATGGATGGAATATGTGAACAATAAAGAAAATTCTAAGGAATTTTTTAAAAAGTACACTGACAATCAAAAAAAGAGAGTGGAACTTTCTGGTACAAAAAATGAGGAAATGATGATTTAGAGAATTTAGCTCTCACTGGAAATGATTTGTAACCAGCGATGCTGGTAGAAACAGTAAGATACTTAACGAGGTTATTCGTGAATGTATGACAAAACAAAGGCAAAATTTGTTTAGTAACACATCACTCAATAAATCCCGGGCCTAACTAATAAAACTTTTAGACAAAATTCGACTTTATTCATCAACATAATCTCCACTGATTCCATAGCGTCTCTAGCAATTCGATGCCTTTTTTGTAGAATGATTTGACTTTGGCCTCCGAATACACCTCAGTTTCCGATATCACTTCTTCACTGGAGCCAAATCTCTTTCCTTGGAGCATTCTTTTAAGGTCTGCAAACAGCCAGTAGACGCTGGGGCCAGATCTAGAGCATATGGTGAAAGCGGAAGCAATTCGAAGTGCAATTCATGTAGTTTTATCATCGTTACGATCGACACGGGGCGTTGCTTGGGGAAAGATTACTTTTTTCTCCTTCATTTGTGGCCGCTTTTTGGCAATTTCTTCCTTCAAATGCACCAGTAATGCTGTATAATATTCGCTATTGATGGTTCTTTCTTTCTCAACGTAATCGATGAACAAAATACCATGTTCAAAATACAGAGGCCAAAACCTTGCATGCTGATGTTTACGTCTTTTGTCACTTTGGACGGCTTTCACCTGCTGCTGTCTACTCAGCTGACTGCCGATTTGACTCCAACGTGAAGTGGTGGACCCATGTTTCATCTATTGCCACATATTTGCACAAAAGCTTCTTCTTGTTGCGTTGAAACAGTTGCAAACAATGCTCTGGATCGTCGACAGGTTGCTGATTTTGATCGACTTTGAGCAAACGCGGCACTCACTTTAAACACAGCTTTCTCATTGACAAATATTTATCCAAAATGATGGATATACTGCCTTCTGATATGTTCAACTCTTCTTTTATTTTACACAATTTCAATTTACAATCGGCCAAAACGAATTTGGAGATGTTTTAGTGTTTTCCGTGATAACTGCCGATTTTATGCGCCCTGTGCTTTCAGCATCATCTGTGTATGGACGACCGCGTTCCAATTCAGCATTCCACCAGATAAAGGCCGGAGGCCACAACGACAGAAATGTTGTGATAGTAACAATAAAAATAGGGGCAATAGTCCAAATATAAATTGTGTAAATGATCTTCAGTCATGTTTGCGGGGCTAAAACTTTAATTCTGTTTCTGATAATGACGACTACTCAACCCAGAAATTCAGACAAAAATGATTGCAGACGTTAATGCTTAACGAAAATCAGTACAAATTAATAAGTTGAGAACTTTATTTTAACACGATATGTAGTTTAGTCTTATCAGTGTATATTAATGATAAAATAATCATACTTAACGCTCATCTAATATTAAAATAGATACATTTTAAAAGATATTACACCAGCAGAACAGTGACCATTAGAAGGTTAATACTTGTTAACGAAGATAGGATTCTTACATTCAAAGGACATAGAATACATTCTACAAGCTTATGAATGTTTGATAAATATCTCATACACTATTAAATATAGACAGAAATAACGAAAAAAAGAGCCAGAAGTTAATGTCAATCAATTCCTACTTGTAAGATTTTTCAATAAAGATTTTTAACAATAATTTTTTATCTTGTTATATTTGCTAGACTCGAATTTCGTCATTCCACTTTGTGTTACTGGAAAATAAGGATTGCTAAAATTAAATAGAGAAAACAATGTAATCCTTGCAGAAAAGAAACATACAAAAGGGGAAAAAACAAGATGGGTTTTAATTGAATGCAAGAGGGATGTTATCAGGGTTTTCAGAAGTGGTTCAGAGAGCTCGATGCCTGAACAGCATATAAAAGACAAAGAAGTAACGAAGCATAAAAAAACAAGAGGCAAAAATTTACAGCCTAGGTCAATGAGAATAGGATAAATGACAGAACATCAAGAGTGTCTCGATCAACGTTATAAACAAGTTTCTTTAAATTTGACTGATTTTTCTTGCGTTTTTTCTACTCGCGAATTAACTGCTGTTATTAGCTTTTGTTACGAGAAACTTTATTAAAGAATTCCCTCTTTGACCTCTTCCTGTTGACCATTTTCTCATTTCGCTTTTACTTTTCGAAATTAGTCATTTTTTATTCTTTACTATTTTTTGTTGCTGCAAAAATCTTAAACGAGAAAATAAAAGGAAACAGTAATCCTTACAGTGTTTTTCTAATCAAAAACATTCTGCCCCTCAAATTACTTGCGATTATTTAGCAGTAACATTTAATCTTCATTCTACCGCCATTTCTTTACATAACTTTCTTTGCAGTTGATTTATTTTTAAGATCATAAGATTTTTTTTTCTAAACATATACTGCTAAATATAAACGTTATAAACGTCGTATTTCAGTTGAAAATAAAGACAAAAATTCTCCAACATTTGGATGATTTTTTATTAATTTGGTTCTAAGCTTTCGGCTCACAGGAGCCATCTTCAGAGAGGTTATTAAGACGGTAATACAGTAACATCCACCATCACCGACGATTTTATTTTATGATGACATAAAACTCCGCTAGGCAACGGCAAAAGCTACCAAAATTAACAAACACAGTTCGCAAATTGGCAATGCGGTTTATGATGTCACACCGCGTGATAGCGCGAAATGACAACAGAACCATGTATTCAAATGCAATTTAACGTGTTATGACAGGATTTAAAGGTGATTTTATTTATTTTCAAATGATATCAAAGCCAAGATACGACGTTTAGAACGGCTATGGTGACTTCACTCGAATCTACTGACCACCAATACATATGTCTCCGCCTGTCTCTCCTCAGTTCGGTTAGCTATCTATTCTTCCTTTACCGTTCTCCTTCCTCTCCTGACTGCTCCCTACTAGATAGCATTGCCGACGACATAGATAAGGCTATTTCCTATCACCCATTCGCCCACATATTTGTATCTGGAGACCTCAATGCCCATCACTCTGAGTGGCTTGAAAGCGCCGTTACTGATCCGGCGGGCATTCACGCCATGAACTTTGCTATTTCCCAATCCCTTACGCAAGTGGTGGACTTCCCCACTCGCTTCCCAAGCACTCCCTCGGGTCATTCCTCATTGCTAGATATATGTTTCACCTCTGCGCCTGACGCCTGTCAAGTCTCGCAGCTTTGCCCTCTCAGCAACTCCGACCACGCTGTAGTCTCCCTTAGTATTTCTTTCCAATCTCTCTTCCCCCAGGAGCCCCCTACTTATAGAACCTCTTACCTCTACCAAAAAGCTGACTGGGATGCCTTTCGCGATTTCCTCTGCGACGTCCCTTGGGGAAAAGTGTTTGACCTATCAGTTGATGACTGTGCCTCTGAGGTCTCGTCATGGGTGAAAGCTGGCATTGATGCCTTCATACCCACCAGGAAGTATTGCTTAAAACCTCATTCCTCTCCGTGGTTCTCTCCGGCCTGCTCAGCCGCCATTGCCCACAGGAACCATTACTTCCGTCTGTTCCGGAGACAGCCAGCTGATCACAATAGGCGCCTGTTCACATCTGCTCGCAGTGAGTGCAAGAGAACCCTAAATGATGCCAAACATTTGTTTGCTGAGAGAATGCGACAGCACATAGCTGACCGCAAGTTCGGCTCCAAGGACTATTGGAGGATTTGTAAACGAGTGCTCAACAATAGGAAATCCTCAATACCTCCTTTAATCCATGGATTTGAGGTTCTCACGTCATCTGCGGACAAAGCTGAGTGCTTTGCCCGCAGATTCTCGTCCAACTCCACATTCGATTCGTCCGGAATGCACCCACCCGACTTCCCTATTAGAACTGAGGCCAAACTGCACAACGTAAATATTACCCCGACAGTAGTATCCAGAGTAATTTCAAAACTCGACCCCCATAAGGCATGTGGAGACGACGGAATCCCGGTGATAGTCCTTAAGAGGTATGCTCCTGAACTTTCCCCTGTCCTCTCTAAACTGTTTAACTACTGCCTTTCTGCTTCCTGCTTTCCTGCATGCTGGAAATTCTCCTCAGTCGTTCCTGTCTTTAAGAATTGTGGTGAACCCTCGGACCCATCCAACTATCGCCCTATCAATCTTCTACCGATATTCGGGAAAGTATTCGAGGCTATAATCAATGCTGAAATAGTTCATCATCTCACCGCCCACAAGCTGTTCTCCGACAGGCAATATGGATTCCGCTTTGACAGGTCCACAGCCGACCTGCTAACAACTGTGACGGAGTACATGCTACAGGCCCTTGATGAGTCTGACGAGGCTCGCGCGGTTGCTCTGGACATCTCCAAGGCTTTCGACAGGGTTTGGCACCCTGGCCTCCTATGCAAACTATGCGGTTATGGTATTACCGGTCGCCTGCTTGACCTAATCCAATCTTTCTTAAATAACCGCAAAATGAAGGTCGTTCTGAATGGGATGTTTTTTCCACCTGAATCCATCCTGCATATATACAAGTCAACCATCCGTCCGTGCATGGAGTACTGCTGCCATTTATGGTCAGGTGCCCCTGCCGTTCTCCTCAGTGTTCTTGACAAGCTCCAAAGGAGAGTCTGTAATGTGATAGGTACTGATCTGGCGACTCGACTGCAGCCACTTTCCCATCGTCGAAATGTGGCCTCCCTCTGTCTCTTCTATGAATACTTTCATGGTTTCTGCTCGGATGAGCTTAAGTCACTGATGCCTCCTCAACAGGTGTTTACTCGTGCAACCAGACTGGCAACTGGGTCCCACCCATTCACAGTCAGGTTAGCCAAATGAAGACGACAATTCTACTCCTGCAGCTTCCTCTCTCGCACTTCCCGCCTGTGGAACTCGCTCCTGTATTCTTGCTTCCCTGACGGCTACAACCTCCAGAAATTTAAATGCAAAATTAATACTCATCTACTAACCACTGGACTCTAGCTCTCTCCCCTCCCCTGTATAACCTTCACTTTCTCTCCACCTATGTATCTGTCATTGCACCTGCTTTCTCAGCTTTCTATTGTTCCTTTCTAACTAGCTTGTACTCCTCACTCTTTTCTAATTAATCTTTTTACATTTATGTAACCCCCTGCACATCAGTGGCGTTTCTGCCTTGTTCGGGGTGAAATGATTAAAAAAAAAACAAAAAAAAAACATAATAGACATTCATTGTCTCTTATATTTAACAGTATATGTTTAGAAAATTATTTGCTGTCTCGATACACTAAATTTAATATATATATATATATATATATATATATATATATATATATATATATATATGTTGAGCAGGTTCATGCTGATTTCGAAGTTCGTGAAGACACCGTTATGACATTTCTCCCTGATCATGACTGGTTATGATTAAGAACATTGTAGCGGTGTCCTCACGAAATTTCTAAGTCGGCATGAACCTGCTCCTTTAAAGTAATTATATATATATATATATATATATATATATATATATATATATATATGTGTGTGTGTGTGTGTGTGTGTGTGTGTGTGTGTGGAGCACTGTTAAGATTGTAGAAAATATTCAATACGTTTAACTAATATTAACTAATATCACTGAAGTCTTAATTTTGTGCAAAATAATCTCACACACATATTAATCATTTTTTGTACAAATTTAGGCTTACATGAGCTTTGAATTCAAATTTGCCCATTAGCATTTATTAACCAATCATTGTCGTTTATCTCAAACCGCATTCAGGCTTTCAAAAAGCTAGTGACTACAAAATTCACAACATCAAATGATTAACAATATTTTCTTTCCTAAAAATAGAAATAAAAAATTGGGGAATATATTGACTAATCAGTAAACTACTGAATTTAGTAAATCTAATTTTTAACTTACTGAGAGCCTTTGTTTTTTTTGGTTTTTGTTTTTGTGTTGTTTTTTTCCCTATAAATAACGTAGCTTAAATTCACAAAAAACAGTTTTCGGTAAACCATTGTCCAGAATTGTGGGCAATATACTTAACCTTTCGTATAATTTATGCAACTTCTTGAAAATATCTTCTCGTTTTTAAATAATTTATGCAACACGAGAAAATACTCATATGATAGAAGGCAATGCAAAAAACAAAAAATAATAATAATCTTGTGTGAATCAATGTGAACTTGGTCAGAAGGTCATTATGGTGCGTTAAACTGACATTCACCATGCAATGTTGAAACCTATATAAACACTGTCCTACAACGATAAACGCTTTATCTCTGAAATTTATCACACTTACTGTATAAGTATAAAAGCATATAAGCAATATATATATATATATATATATATATTGCTTGAAAGTAATTTTTGCATGAGTATTATATTACTTCTTTCGATTCTGCGATTGTAACATAAACCAACTTTAAGTCCACATGAGAAGAGTAGTAAAAGCTAAGCATTGTTTTTTCCTATACATTTTCATTTATAATTAGTAAATATCGTTTCACTTAATACTAATATCATGTAAAAGGGTGCAATTAATATTAAATTTTAAAGATTTAAAAGTAATAATTTTTTTCTAATCACAATTTTTAAAAAAAAGGAAACAATTTCTGTAAAGTTTTATTATTCATCGAATTTTTTTTAGACAATTGAGTTCTTAATAAATCTTCTTTATAAGAGCAATTAAAAGATTTATTTATTCATTTTGCGATTCAGAGCAGATTTTTAGTATACTGTGTTTCAGTTTAACAACAACAAATTGATGACTTAAATTCTCCAAGGACTCCTGCTTTTAACTAATAAAAATATGAAGAGCTTAATTTAATTTTCTCAAAATTTCTTCAAATCAAGTGACGTCACTTCAGTAAAAAATATTTTTACCAAGATTTAATAGGAAGAAAATTTCTAAAATAATTTAATTCATTTGTGAATAAGTCAAGAAAATCTCATTAAAATCCAACAATTATTAGATTTTTGCTAATTTTGTTTCAAAACAATCTGCCTTTAAAGCTAACGTTTTCAAAACTATTTTTGACTCAACCACTAACGCAAGAAAGCAAGATTTGTAACCAACATTTGAACATTCTAAAAATAACATAAATATTTTGATGATATAATTTTGTTTATATCAAGTTTGTGGTCTTTTGTCATCATCTCTTTTAGTTTAGGTACCTACATACCTATGTAGGTACCTAAACTAAAACCATAGGTCAACTTGTCAGACATTATGATACTAGTTTAACGAGTCGACAGCTATCATGTTATTATAATGCTGCTTAGTTCTTAGTTAGTTATCACGTACGTTACGCCTTGTAATAGTTTTTGCCTATATATTCCTACTATGGCAGCAGCGGACAAAGTAAAACTCTTTCTTTTTAACTTCCGGTAAGCTTCATTTTGTGGTGAGTTGAAACTTTATATAAGTGTTTCTAGAACGGAAAGGAAGATAGAGGATCAATAAAGGGCTCTTGCTTTTAATGGCTGCTTCAACGTGATAGTATAGTAATATGATACAGGCCAACCAGAAATTATTAGTTTCAGTAATAAAAATGAGCAAAAACTGTTCAATACCACGAGTCTCGATCGGAAATATATAAAGTAACTAAATGTTATTAAAAAACTATTTGAAAAATAATTATAAAAAGGTGAACTATGCGCACTTTAGGGTCGCAGTTGTATGCAAGTTTAACATGGAAAATAATGCGGAATTTTTGCAAATTACCGCTTCTATATCGGAGAGTCTGTAATGTGATCGATGCCGACTTGGCAGACCGCCTGCAGCCTCTCTCTCACCGGCGCGACGTGGCTTCCCTGTGTCTCTACTATAAATACTCTCACGGCTTCTGCTCCGATGAACTTAGATCACTGGTGCCCCCTAGGTACGAATTTTCACGAGATACTAGATTAGCAACTAGATCCCACCTTTTACAGTGAAACCAATGAAATGCAACCGCAATTTCTACTCCAACAGTTTCCTTTCTCGCGCTTCCCGACTGTGGAATTCCACTCCACATGATTGCTTCCCCGACGGCTACAATCTCCAGGAATTTAAATGTAAGGTCAATAGACACCTCCTAACACACTAACTCGCATCCATTCTTTCAAACACTCTTCCCATCTACCAAACCCCCAGCCTCCGTATCCTTGCCCATCTTTCTCTTTACCTTCCCCTATGTAGCCCCATGCGCAATAGTGGCAGAGAATGCCTTGCTTGGGGTGAAATGATTAAAAAAAATAAATAAATAAAAAAATAACTCCGAGTGTATATGAATATAAACGTGTTAATAATGTTTGCATACATAGTTCCAAAACGTGAGCCGACTGATATATTTTAAACCGATTTTCATTTTAGGCATGTCCTTCAAAACGTCAAGTGAATTTTGTTATAAATTAGCTCCACTTGACATTATGTCAAACGATGCAAAATTACTTTGACTTGCTTTAATGAGATATTGTGAAATACTGATTTTTTATTGGTATTGTAATTATATATACTCTAAAGATCTCGCGGATTTTCGTATTTAAATTTTCTGATTGAATCTTAATTCTTAACTCTTAAATTAATGATTAAATTTAATCATGGCAAATTCTCCGACGATAAAATAGCCATATAAATTTTCCTATTGCACCGTTAAATATTTTAGCATAACATCTATAACAATATTTCTGTAACAATAGGAAATATGAATGTTGGTCTTTATTTTAAAAGGTGGGTTGAAATACAATGATTTGAAATTGACAACTTTTCCATTTTACTGAAACAGCCGTTAAACACTTCTAACCTCATTTCTTTCTTTCATTCTTCTTTTCATTTTCTCACTAAAATCAGGTTGTATCTTTTCCCTTATTTACACGTGATCAAAACGGAATAGTCCATTATTTATCAGGTGTTGGCCGGAGACGTTAAACAATTTTATTTTCCCTATTTTTTTATTTTTTTCTAGCCAAACCTTTGTCTTAAGAACACTTCTCTTAATTTAAAAATAATTCAACAGACGATGTTATTTTTTTTTTAATTTATGGTAATTTAATTTTTGGCAATTGTTTACTCGGTTTGCTTCGTTCAATCTGTGTCAGAAAAATGCCGTTTTTATTTTGGTCGCCATTGTTACTTTGCATTATGACTGAGATCAAAGTGTAATGTCTGTGGTTATCAGTTTAATCGGATTCTCTTTCGCCACTTCGATTTCCCATTTTTTCTTTAATTTTCTCACTGTCTGTGTTTATATAAACTGAGGAAATAAAAAAGATTCTGTGAGAAGCGTCTCGTTGTCTAGAGGAATTTCATACGATTAATGTAATTTTTTTATGGCATTATATAAGTGTAGAAGAGGAAAGAGGGATATAAATGCAAGCGTCAGTTAAAATTCTGTACCGAGGAAAAAAGCTAAAAATGTGTATACGCTGATTTCATTTTTTTAACTTTAAATTTTGAATCTTAAATTTTATCATCAGACGTGTCTGGGCATACAGCAGTCTAATCGATCTCATTCAGTCTCCTTCAGTTTTTTTTTTCTAATCGTTTTTGTTTTGAGGTAACCACATTGTTATAACAGAAAAACTGTGAAAAAAGTGAAATGTTGTACAAACTTGACCGCAAATTTATTGTAGATAATTTTGCAGTCAGTGCACTTTCTAGACATTTTCGAAATGTAAATTGCTTTCTTTTTAAGTAAAGTAGTTGGATGTGCGTTGTGGTACAGTGGATATCGGCTCGGAACGAGAAGCCGGGGAGCCGAGTTCGGATTCCAGCTGAATCTATTGTATTCACTTACGCGCAAATACCCTTGGGAAAGGTATTAATCCGTCTATTCCTTCTAGTTATGGGTTAAATAGCAGGACAGATTGGGTTCTATAGCCTTGGTCGGCAACCAGTCTACCGCAGAAAGCAATGGCAACCTACTGCGGGATAATCTTCTGCCCAGTCAGTTATGTCTCGAAAGAGACATGATAGTCCAAGCGTGTATCACGTATGGCACTTAACTGTCTGAACATTTTAGTTAAATGAAAATTATAGTCGGCGAGCGACTAATGCAATGAGTATATATTTACCCTACCCCACCTCCACTGGAGCGAGGTGGAACACAAGATCTTTTTTGACGTGGGGACTAATGCAATGATTATGTTGCTTTAGTAACATCATCATTAATACTCTTTAGTATTATTATAATCTTTATGTCTTTCTTATTTTCGCTCCTTATATCATGTATTATGGCCGCTACTGTGTATATATATATATATATTAGTCATCCACATACAAGCCCGTTTCACAGTATCACAGCTCATCAGTGTGACTAGACATATCTGGCCGGGATCGAAACTCAACCGATTTGGTGTTAGTCGGAGTCTCTACTCCCTAAGCCATCGGCGCATGGGGTCAGAGAAGGTCAGAGAAGGGAAATTTTAATGTCTTGTATGTAAGCAGTGTATACAGACGCCAGTCACCGAGAGAATTCAATTCATTTCTGAAGAGTCACGCATTATAGCCGAAATGGAAACTGTTTTTAAAATGTTCTTCTCCAGAGAGCTCAATCGTAATGGGAGCATAATATATTATATTAGAAGTATAGCCCGGCGTTGCTGGGGTGTAATGAAAGTTTTTATATATGTATTATCTGCACTATTGTAAGAACTGCAACCTTGAAACTTCTGAATATAGTTCCTTATGTCTTTGTCTATCAGTGTATCAAATTTGATTAAAATATAACCACTCTTTTTATAACCCGATTTTTTCGATTATCGATGTTCGATATTTATCGGGGGTACCTCAACACAAAACCTAGCTAAAAACACTCGCAAACGCATATAGTACAACTGTGTAAATTTTCAGGAAAATCGGTTCAGCCGTTTCGGAGTCTATAGGTAACGGACACACACACAGACACACACACACATACATACACACACAGACAAAGTTCCATTTATAAATAAGTTTAGATATATATATGATGATGATGATGATGATGATAACCTTTTTCGTCAATTTCTACGTATTCGTTTGTTACATAAAACATCAATTTTTATGTTTGTGTTTTATATGCGCCATCAATCCTGCCTTGGATTTGCATAACAGGCCGCAGAAGGAGAATTTGAAACTTTCCGTTTAGGAATCAGATGCACACCCGGATTCTAGCCGTTTATGTTGAGTGTGAGCTTACAAACCAGCCTTGGATTTGCAGAACAAATGACAAATTGGGCACTTGAACTTCGTCACAGGTGGGGAAATTGTTATGAAAGATTGAGTTTTATATTTGGTGTAGTTTGGTGGTATTATATTAATCTGGAAGTTATTTTATGTACGTACTCTCTGTATGAGATAGACATAACGTAGATTCTTTGGGCAAGTACAGCCATATAATGTTTTAAACCTGTGTTTATACTTGGTAATAATGTTATTCAGCTTTCAAAGTATTTTCAGCTTAAAGAATTATTTTTATTTTTTTTTTAAATCGGGGGAGTTATTAAAATCAAAGTTATGTCCAATTTTGTTCCTGTCAAATAAGAGAGAATCTTGAACGCCATAGAGATTTGGATATTTGGATTTGCAGAACAAATAACACATTGGGCACTTGAACTTCGTCACAGGTGGGGAAATTGTTATGAAAGATTGAGTTTTAGTTCCCAAGCGGGGTGCATCAAAATCTTGTTTAAAACTTGCAATGCCACGATGACAAGTTGACCTCCACTTCATTTGACCTAAAGAAGACAATTAAAAGGAGTTAACTGGTATGTTTGCTGCTCTGAGATTGTAATAGTTACCAAAAAAACAATTCACCTCATAGTCTATAATAACCCAACAAGCACTAAACTAAATTCTTTACAAAAAACCAATGTAGTGTACCAATTTACATGCCCATTCAGAGATTGCATCTCTGATACTAATCAAAAACCTAGTACATATATTGGTTTTACTACAGCCACGCTCTCCCGTAGACTTACATGTCATCTTTCTGATCAGAGTACTATTAAACAACATTTCTCTGAAAAACATAAACATGTAGGTAATATCAGACAGATTTTGGTCAACAATACGGTGATCCTTACTCATACACACAGTAAGAGGAACCTGCAGACATTGGAGGCCATGTACATAAAATCAAAACAACCAACACTCAATAAAATCAACTTTAAAACAGGAAATAACATATTACATTGCATTTGACTACATGGTTTTGTTGTCATTTCGCGCTATCCCGCGGTGTGACGTCATAAAACCGCATCGCAAACTTAAGAACTGCGTTTATTATTTTTGGTAACTATTGCCGTTGCCAAGCAAAGTTTTATGTCAACACAAAATAAAATCGTCGGTGATGGTGGATTTTATAATATTTCAGTTGAAATTACCTCTCTGAAGATGGCTCATGTGAGCCGAAAGCTTAGAAGAAAACCAATAAATAATTATCCAAATGTTGGAGAATTTTTGTCTTTATTTTCAACTGAAATTAAAGCAAAAATACGACGTTTAGAACGGCTCATGATTAAACATAATAGACATTCATTGTCTCTTATATTTAATAGAATATATATATATATATATATATATATATATATATATATATATCCATATCCACTCATGGATAAAAACAGATCCCACTTCGGCTATAATGCGTGACTCTTCAGAAATAAATTGAGTTCTCTCGGTGACTGGCATCTGTATACACTGCCTATATACAAGACGTTAAAATTTCCCTTCTCTGACTGACACCAAATCGGTCGAGTTTCGATCCCGGCCAGAAGCAAGTGGATATGTCTAGCCACACTGATGAGCTGTGATACAGCGAAACGAGCTTGTATGTGGATGACTAATATATATATATATATATATATATATATATATATATATATATCCATGAGACATATCTAAAATTTAAATATTAAAAGGGAGGACACTGAATACTGCTTTAAAATTGCTGCATTCTTTACAAGTTGTTTCGTCTCCTTTTTGTAAGTGTTTTATTGGTCTCACGACGACTTTGAAAGTTATCAAATGCCCAAATATACTCAGGACATCAATGGCAGGATAAGATGTTGAAATTTACCTCGAAAACAACGACAAAAATCATTATCATATTACATGATAAGGCCTATCACTCCGTGCCCTACAAACATTATAGAATGCCAGTCCTACGGTGTATGGGGAAAGGGGCTATTATATTCTCAATAAATCCTTTCAAAATCTCTCTTTTCCTGCATTTTCTTTTCACGTCGCACAATAATGATTATTCTTTCTAATTTTTTCAAAATATTTCAGCTTCAAATTCTTTTGCTTTCTTTCTATCAAAATTATTTCTATTATTTATTCCCTTCCTCATCTTTCATTCCCTTTTAATTTTTCCTCTAAAAAGTATTTTTTATACAGGCTTCTCTCTCATACGCGCGTGCGTACACATACATATCCGTTTCGTTATCTTCATAACCGTATTTTATCTTTCCTTACTCCTTTTCTTATCTATTTTCTGAACCCCATCCAGGTTCTCCTTAATTTCTGAAAATTATAAATTTTCATTATGAAATTCCTAGCTAATAAAATTTTTTCTTTGTTTTTTTTTTGTTTTTTTTTTGTCGGGGTGTTTTCACATTCCTTTCAGTTTTATATATTGTACCCTTATTCTATGCGTTCTCCATTCCGTTCCTTCTACTTTATTGTTCATAAATCTTTGCTCATCTTAAAATCTGTTCTCTTTCCCCACGTCTTATTATTTCTTTCTCTATTCCTCTTTTTCAATCACATTCTCCCTCTATCAATTTTTGCTTCTCTTTCTCCTCTCTTTCGCTCACTATTTTAAACTTTATTTATAATGTCTCACTAGTGACGGTTTTTTTAATTGGTATTTCAGTTTTTTGTCTATTTTGTTTTACGCGCCCACCTTACAAATTACATCACTTTTATCACATTATTTTTAATAAACCCTTCTTTAGGACACATTCTTTTCTTCTCAATTTCGCTTGCTCTCTCTCTATCTTTTTCTTTCTCTTTCTCTCTCTCTCTCTACCTCTGTCAATCTTTGTTTCTCGATCATTTTCTTCATTTTCACTCTCTTTCTTATATATATATATATATATATATATATATATATATATATATATCCATTCACATACAGGCATGTTTTGCTGTATCTCAGCTCTTCAGTGCGTTTAGATCAAGCCGGGACACATTCTTTTCTTCTCAATCCTGCTATCTATCTATCTATCTATCACTTTATCTCTCTCTCTCTCTCTCTCTCTATCTCTCTCTCTCTTTCTTTCTTTCTTTCTTTCTATCACGGTCAATCTTTGTTTCTCGTTCATTTTCTTCATTCTCACCTTTCTCTTTATATATATATATATATATATATATATATATATATAATCCATCCATTCACAGACAGGCATGTTTCGCTGTACGCATCAAGCCGGGACTGAAACATGACTGATTTGTAAGCAGTCGAATATTCACACACCAGGCTTTTCGTGCACGTCAGAGACAGGCAGATTTCATAGCACACACACACACACACACACACACACATATATATATATATATATATATATATATATATATATATATTCGTCATCCACAGAAATGGATAGATATCACCGATGACTTTTTTCTGGTTTCCTCAAGTTTCTATCTATTTTATTCACTAATTCTTTCTACATGTTCATGTTTTGTACTCCTTCAATTTTTTTTTTACTTTCTTGAACTCTCTCTCTCTCTCTCTCTCTCTCTCTATATATATATATATATATATATATATATATATCTTTCTATCTATCTATTTATCTATCTATCTGTCTCTTTTCTCTCTTTTACTATTTCTCTCTCATTCTCCCACACTCTCTCTTTCTCTTCCGCTTAAACTGCCTTCTTTCTTGTCCATCTCCTCTCTTTCTCTGTTTGATATGTTATTTATTTTCATATTTTTCTCTTTCACTCTTTTCTTTCATCTTTCTTCGAAATGAAAATTATGGTCGAATGGTTTTGCACTCCGAAACTGAACAAAAAGCTTCCTTCAAGATTTTAGCAGGAAAAAAATCGATTTCATCTCATTTCATCCCTTTCTCTTTGAATTTGTACTTTTCAATCGAATTTCTTTAATTTAATTTTAATTAATTTTTCTTTTTTAGTTTTTAATTCGTCATTTCTATTCGCTAATTCTGAAGGGAACGACTTTTTGTCATTGTTTCGGATTTATTATTATTCCTTTTGGGAGATATTTCTTTACAGATTATTTAGTTTAGCGAAAATGTCTCTATTTTTAGTTCGATCGAGTAGTTATCCAATTCTTTTAGTTCAGAGGATTTCAATACATAGTGGCGTTCCTCTTCGGTCTAAGATGTTTATTCCATCGTCAGTCAAGACAACATATATACAATCAATTTCAAATATTTCTTACAACAAAAATAAATCAATGTCAATCTGAAAGTTTTGAAATTGCAGGTGAATAAATAAAACATTTCTATAGTTGCATTTTTTTCCAAATGTGTATGCCAACTACAGGTTGGAAAAAATAAAATAAAACAAATAAAGAAATGTAACTTCCTGGGAAGCGTTCTGACAAGGTTTGGAAAGTGCGGCGTCAAGATTCGAAGATGCCTTTGCATGGCCAAGGACGCATTTCAAAAGCTCACCAGCGTGCTGAGAGACAGGAAAATGTCACTGGAAACAAATAAAATAGTGTTGGACTGCTACATGGTAACTGTCTTTCTCTATGGCAATAAATGGAGGATCTTCTCAAGGGTGAAGGAGAGGGAGTCAGGCAGCCGAAATGTGATTTTATAGAAGGATGCGGAAGATACTATGTACTGATCACGTGAGCAACGATGAGGTGTAGAAAAGGATACAAACGAAAAGAATACTCATATTTAACATCAGGGAGCGACAGCTGAGGTTACTAAAACAAGTAATGAGGAAAGAGGACCTAGAGAATCTAATACTCCCAGGAAGGGAAGCGAGACAGGGGAAAGCAGCGCGAAACATATTTGGTAGGCTTTAGCAAAGGAATAACGGAGCAGGGTTTGGAAGAGATGCCAAGAGGTAAAAATATTGAGAGCGATAAGAGACAGTGCCTAATAGAAGTCCATGGTCGCCTACGTCCTGAAGGAACACGGTACACGAAAAAGAAGAAAATTGCAAAAATAGTTCGTGAAACAAAAAGCATATCTATTAAAAGTAACAATTAATAATTTGAATAAAAGAAGTTATAAATCCGTATTTTAATCAATATACAGCAGAATAATTTCAGCAGATAAGATTCTAATAAGTGTTGGCTACATTCACATCTTTCAAATTAGCTATTCAGTTTAATCAATATCAAATAATGTAACTATCAAAATATCTAGGAATTGTAGTTAATAAGTTGCGCCGCTCTAACTTAAGTTCTTTGGAATACCTAAACCTATAAAATCTATGCTATGCCATCTGTAGGGTCACTTAAAACACCTACTAGGTTGCTCATATTAAACGACATGTATTTTCAGAACATCAAACAGGTGCTAGAGAGAAGTAGAAATTTAATTATTGAAATTATAAGCACATTTCATATCCCTCGATCTACTATATATATATAAGGCATTATGCGAATTATAGACAGTATATTGGCTGATATCATCACCTAGCTGTTAAAAACGTTTCTCTCTATGACATAAATCTTACCACACCTTTTCACCAGCCATCCCTACAAACTCTTCAGGTACGTGTCCCCCTGTGCTCTGTTCCTTTCGACTTTGATATGTCCTTGAGCGACAAAGTTTTCATGCCTCTTTTTATAGTATACCCTACTTCTTATTCTGGTATATACTGTATATCCTCTTCTTACTGTATATCCTCTTCTTACTGTATATCCTCTACTTACTGTATATCCTCTTCTTACTGTATATCCTCTTCTTACTGTATATCCTCTACTTACTGTATATCCTCTTCTTACTGTATATCCTCTTCTTACTGTATATCCTCTACTTACTGTATATCCTCTACTTACTCTATATCCTCTTCTTACTGTATATCCTCTACTTACTCTATATCCTCTTCTTACTGTATATCCTCTTCTTACTGTATATCCTCTTCTTACAACAAATGACGACGAAAATATAAACTGCAATCAAAATGAAGAACTTTTCGCTGATAAAATCAATGGTCCATAAACAATACGTCGAGGATAAGCTCGAACAAAATTTTGTTTATCTTCTCTAGAAAAATGACGAAATATAAATTGAATCTAAAGTGACTTACTTTTTCTCAACTGATAAAACGATGATTTTTTTCACTGGTAAAATGACGGACTGCAACACTTCATATATAAATAAAAATATCCGATATTTTTATTCACTTCTCTTCTGTGACTTGGTTGTATTGTAGAGTGGGTGGTTGGTTCAGAGGTTAGCACACACGCACTGACTCAGCGTTCAGCCAAAATCTGGCCTTTCTGTATTCTCTTTTGGTCTGAACCAAACTGCACTTAAGCTTAAAAACTCTAACTCTGGGCCAACTGACGTCACTTAAATAGCTGTTCTTATTTTGACACTTGGCACTTCGTACTTCTGGTGCATTCTGTTCCACTTTAGGCGCTGATCTTTTCTAATCTCTGTTCGTCAAAACAAAATCCAGCCTTTTGCCACCTGCATTTTGTACCCACTTGACAGTTTAAATAACCATTTTTTTCAATTTTTTTTACTACTGTGGAAATTTCACACAGATCAAAATATTATATAACAATTCTGCAATATTCTATCAATTTCAGTGGCTATCTTCAATGACTTTTAGTATTATTCCACACTGACCAAGATATTATACTACACTTTCTCCATGAAACTACAGCTGTCGTTTTTTTATTCTAAGTATGTGACATGTTTCACATCTTTTTCCTTCTTACTTACTCGTTTCCTATGCACTCCGTCCATAATGTCCTTAGCATCTTTCTGTTCAACAACATTTCTGATGTTTCCAATCTTTTCTACATACGTTCTGTAGGATTCACTGACATATAAGAATATTACAGATTAAACCATAGTTCAGCAATCTTTTCTTTGTTTTTCTAACGAAATTTCCCTGTTCCTTGGCTATTCATGCTCATGACCTGACGAATTTGACTATAGTAGAAAATCAAATCCACACTCAATAAAGGACATATCCAGGGACAGTTGGGTACCGTAAATTTACAGCTCGTACATATGTGTTCCTGACAATTGTGTACTAGACAATTGCGTACCAGTGCATTTCCATCCCAAGACAAATGTGTCTCTGGATAATTGTGTACCTCTGGTAACTTTTTGAAGCTTTTAATTGCATACCAAAAATTAAAAATAACAGCATATATAGTAATTACACATTTTTAAAAACGAAATAATTTTTTTAATGCAAGTTCTTTTTTATAAATGCAATGACAGGTTAATAGTGTTTAAAAAATATTTCAAAAATTTAAAATTTATGTAGTTTCAAAAATTAATCAAAAGCTGTCCCTTTTAATAAATCTATCTTGTTTTTATGAGTACACTTATCTAATAGCGTCAGGTGTCTCTTATATTCAGTTTCATTTTTAATAACAAAGTTGTTTTGTTAACTATCTTTTTACTTTTTCAATAATTAAAAGTTGGTTTGCAATTAGTAACGCATTGCGATTTTATGACAAGACAGTTTTTCATGTTATAAGTCCCAATATCACAGCTTCAATGTGAAGTGTATATTTATGCACTTCAGTCTCCTTATCGTGTGTCTAAGCTTACCCGTGAATTTTTTTATCATAAAAGATTTACAGAAGAGACGGTAATTGGATGGCCATCATCAGGTCCTGATCTGAACTCGATCGAAAACCTATGGTCAATTGTGAAGGTGGCCATTAATACAACATCCAAGCAGGGCTAAGGGAAAGAATTATAACTATTATGTCAAAAACTGAAACTGCTTAACTAAAAATATATAACAAAATCGATGGATAATAGATTACTGGCTGTTATTGAGAAGATGGGTTGCTATATTAAAATATAAAATATTCACATACTTATATGTGTTTGTTATTTGTTTTATTACAGGTGTTGATCTATTTTTGGCGATTTCATTAAGTTTCTATTGAAGTTAATTATGATTATTTGGCTTTGCGTAATAACTTCAGTCGTAAACTGTTTTAGAATACATTAAATTACTTTCACTAATACATTGATCTATCTAAAAATTTAAACCAGGGTTTGTTTTGATATCTTTTTTTTTATAATTGCCTCACCTCAAGCAAGGCAGAACTGCCACTAGTGCGCAGGGGGTTACATAATAGAATGGTGAAGAGAGATAGAAGAAAAAATCACAGTAGGTGTCAGAGAATCGGTAAGAGAAGGGCAGATACATTGGTGTAAGGAGCTGCGTAGGAGCAAAGTGTAAAGTGAATATCAGGATGGGAATCAAAGAGGTAAGAGATGACAATTGACGTTGGATATTGCAGCTGTCAGGGAAACAAGGAAATAGAATGGATTTCCACAAGTGGAAAAAATGTTCGAGAAAAGAATCTGAAAGTAGAAGTTGCGGTTACATTTGATTCTTTTCACAGTAAAAGGGTGGGACTTTTTTGCCAGTCTAGTAACTGGAGTAAATTGAGTAGAGGCCACCAAGGAATTATGCTCATCGGAGCAGAATCCGTGAAAGTATTTGTAGAAAAGAGAGGGAGACAGACAGAAAGAGAGAGAGAAAGAAAGAGAGAGTAGGAGGTCACATCTAGATGAGAGAGAGTCTGGAGTCAGACCGCAAGGTCAAGATCGACTACATTGCAGTTTCTTCTTTGGCTTTTGTCGAGAACCCAAAGCGGAACAGCAAGCACTAAAGTTTACAAGCCATTTCTCACCCTAATCTACCACTCCCTGGAGTTTCTTTTTGGGGGCAGCAAGCAGTTTTGTCTACATCGGCAAATTATTTAGCTAGGTGGGAGTAAATGGTGGTGTCGTCAGTGTAGATGCCTACTTAGGATCTGATTACATCAGGCTGATCGTTGATGAAAATCAGAAAAGTCGTAGGACCTAGCATAGAGCCTTGAGGAACACCCGCGCTCATATGATAGGATCTGGAAGCATCACCGTTCAATACGACCTTCATTAAGCGATTCGATAAGAACGATTTGATTTAGTCACACAAGCGACCAGATATACCATAACCCTGTGGCTTGCACAGAAAGCCAGCGTACCAGACCCTGTCAAATTCTTTGGAGATATTCAGGACAGTAGCTCCAATTTTGCCGTTCTCATAAAGAGTCTGGTATCTAAATTGATTGTTTAGAGTTTTGACATTATTTTTTTCAAACCGAATTTGAATTATCATTCATATGATTTGTTTAATGAGTTTAACAATGGATTATTCCGGTAGGATCCTGCACCGTTTCACTAAATTCAAGTTACCAGGAATTGATTTCAGGAACTTTCTAGAGTCCTTCGATGGATGCACACCATATTCATGCGATACACGACACACCGACGTAGTTGAGAACTTGCACGTAAGATATTTTTTGTTGTCGTGAAGTGAAAAGATTATATCTGATTCAACTGCTGGGACTCAATGTAGGAAAATTCTTTCACTGTGTCCAGCAAGACGCTTTCTCTAGCAATTTTTCAGGCCCAAGTAAAACTTTACTTTTCATTACTATCCATGAATTGAATATTGTTGTCACAACTGTTCTGACGCTTAAGCTATGTATTTAGAGATTCATGATAAATTCCAAAGAATCTGCAATGTAATACGATCATCTCAGCTCACTTTTCGTAACGTAATTAAATACGTTCCCGGTTATTGTTCTGTTGATTTTCCGCTTTAATACCTAGACATTATGGATTTAAGCGAACTACTAGATTAGCGGCAAGGGCTCATCGTTTTACAGTTGAAATGGCTAGATGTAACCGAAATTTATTTGTAAACGGTTTCTTTTATCGTACATCTCGCTTGTGGAGCTCTAATCTGACCTCTTGCTTTTCGAGTCAACTTTGATCTTTAAAAATTTAAATGCAATGTCAATCGCTATTTTCTGTCTTCTAAATTACATGCTTTATGCAGTCATGATTAAAATTGCCTGGAACCTTTATTTAGTATTAATCTCACGCCAGATCTCAAGTGAAACTCGTATATACAATCCAGCGCTAACATTGCTAAAAACAACAGTCGGTTTCTTGATCAGTCATTTAAGTTCTATACGTGATACACGCTAGGATGATCATGTCTCTTTCGAGATATGACTGACCGAGCAGAAGATTTTCCTGCAGTAGGTTGCCATTACATTCGGCCGTAGCAAACTAAAGCTACAGAAACCAATGTTTTGCTACTTAACCATTAACTGGAGGATGAAGAGACGGATTAATACCTTTCCCAGTGGTATTATTGCGTAAGTTAATGTAGCAAATTTAACTGGAATTCGAACACGTCTCTCCGATCTCTCGTTCCGAGGCGATATCCACTGCACCACAAAATACATCCTGATACCGTCCCAGAAATCGCATGACTCCTTCTACCATGATCTATCATTGCAAGAGATAGATTAGACCCAAATGGAGTATTGCTGTCATATCAGGGCTGGAAATACTGTATCCACTTTTTCCAGCCTTAGCCGTGTTCAAAGGCGTTTGCCCGGCCTTGTGAGAGATTAAAAGGTTTCCACCCTGCATCCACAAACAAACCCTTGCTTTCCTCACGCTAATCCAACATTAATTTCATGGCAGACATTCTAGCGAACTACATTGGCCCCAACAGTTTGCATTTTCACTGCTCGGACTGCTAAGCCAAGTAGACTGAGTTGACTCACTTTCATTCGTCTCATACTGTAGTAGTAAGAAGGAAACTAAATTCAAACTTTTTCACCAGATTCGTCAGGGGATACTTACACTACAGACTTCTTCATGCCTTGGATTCAACCGTAATCTATCATATTTTCATAATTATGCATATGTATCTCCCTGTTTGTATGCACTTAAAAAGCATCATTTAGTCACTCTCTATCTTGAGTGGCTCTTTTATTGGTTAAACAATAGAGCAACATTCAAATAACATTTCCTTACGTTTTGTTATTTGGTATTAATGAAAATGCTAAAATTAAACTGTTTCCCATCGTAAAGAATATGAAAGATAAAATTCATAATTGAAATTTTGACGGAAAATATATTTCGACCCAAAATCAATTTGAAGGAAAAGGATTTTGATGATCATTTTGTCTGGATATTTTTTCTTTATGTTTTCTCCACATATTTTATGCAACTTCAATTATAAATTATCGAAAAATAAAATAACTAAATGACCGGTCAGACAAGGGTGTTTTATGAAATATAGCGGGCTTTAGCAATGATCTATCTTTACTTGCTATTCTGGGTGGAGAAATCTTTGCATCTTTTTTCGGTCTTTTTTATCAATCTATAAAATATATAAATAAGATGCACAGTTTGGTTCTGGCGTCCGAATATGCTGACTTGATGACTGGAAAGATTTTATCGCAATGGAGAACAAATTAAGCTGAGAATTGACAAGCATTTTGGCTAGACGTATTAAAATTCTTTCAAATAAATGTTTGTATTAAACTGTTTCCAGGAATTCAACATCATTTCAACTTGAATTACGTTTAATGTAATAATTTATTTTACCAAATAAAATATCGTAATCGCTGTCATAACCATGACTATGGTCTTTACTAACCTTAAGAAAAACATAGAAAAATAGAAATGAACAATAAATAACCACTCAGCTTCATACTTTTTTTATCTGTTACAATTTTTTTTACATATTCTTAAACCTACGTGTCTAATACAAGGGTAGATTCTTAATAACTGGGTGCAGAATTTTACTCAAGCTGCAATAAACCTAATGATATCTAAATTAAATATGACGAGAAATCATTTAAAGTATTTAAAAATGAAATTGTAACAACAGAGATGATCTTAAAGTTTGAGAGAATAGGAAAGTTTTCTCCTAGAAACAAATTGCCCTTAATCGATGGGTCACCTAAGAACAAATATTGTCCATAATGAAGTGAATTTGTTTCTCATTGGGTTCACGACCCTTGTACCAGGTTTAAATGAATTTAAGCAGGCTCCGTTAGCGGCACACGAGAAAAAGGAAAATGTATTCCATTGAAAGCAGAAAAGATCTTGTGACTGATGGAAATTCTGACTTTGCTGAGCTATCACGTTTTTTTGCTTCTTTTATGCTTTTTTTGCAGCTTGATTTTCTTATAAATTTCGCACCTCCTGTAATCTTACTTCAGTTTCATTCTGATATATATATATATATATATATATATATATATATATATATATATATATATATTAAGAAAGTAAAAGAATAGATTAAAAACCTACTGTTCGGTTCGTTGCATTTACTTTTATAAAAAAAGCACTTAATACTAAGTACTGCTTAATATTGTAACATTGTTATTACAATTGTCTATAAAGCATTTTATGATTAAATACAAAAATATCATGTTTCAGAACATGAATGTTCTTCTTCTGGTAATATTTTAAAACAAATGATGAAAATAATTTATTTTGGAAAATTGAAAACGAATTTATGGCTATTTAAAATGTTAAGGAGGGAGTGGGGAAGTTGAACAATATAATTATGGGTGTGTCTCGATTAAATGTGAGAATTAGGCTAAACTATAAAGTTGAATAAAGGATGTGCGTTGTGGTACAGTGGATATCGGCTCGGAACGAGAAACCGGGGAGCCGAGTTCGAATTCCAGTTGAATCCACTGTATTCACTTACGCGCAAATACCCTTGGGAAAGGTATTAATCCGTCTCTTCCTTCCAGTTATGGGTTAAATAGCAGGGCAGATTGGGCTCTATAGCCTTGGAATGCAATCAGTCTACCGCAGAAAACAATGGCAACCTAGTGCGGGATAATCTTCTACCCAGTCAGTCATGTCTCTTTCGAGACATGATCGCCCAAGCGTATATCACGTATGGCACTTAACTGATAAAGGTGAATATTTACGGCGTAGGAATTATAAACCATTGTAATAATAACATTAATATATATATATATATATATATATATATATATATATATATATATTCTAAGTATTTAATCTCCAAGTGTTATTAAAGATATTTTGTATCCATTAATCTTATAGATCAAATTTTCCAAATTCTGAATAATCTTTCTCAGAGAAAGAGAAAATTCCTTCAGAAATGGTCTTTTCTAAGTTTTTGAATCTGTTAGAAAATTACATTTTCTTTTAGGCGAGACGTCATTGAAATTATGAGTGTTTAAATCTTGATAAGCTGAATGATCATGCAATTGAAATTGTCTGTATTTAGGCAGCAAAATTTCTTCAAGGCAAATGTTATTAAAGACAAAAGACCTTTTAATGCTATTGATTGAATATTACCAATTATAAAAAAAATCCTTCTACGATAAAGAGGAAATACCGTCAAAAGCTGTCCTTTACGAGTTTTTCAAAAGCGAAAATTCCAACTAAATCTCATAGAAATCTCAAATTCAACTTTCCAACAAACAAAATTAAAAATTCGTGAAGGACAATTTCTGGGGAATTTCCTCCTTATTTGTAAAGGATTATTAGTGATTTATTAAAGACGATCAATAAAACTATTCGACACAAAAAGACGAAAGGAAAACTATTTTTTACAAACGGGTTTCGTTGGAGGATGCTAATTGATGCAATTCTCGATAGTTTACCTGTTGTGGTATTTTAAGTGTTTACCTTAAGAATCGTTTTGGACATTCATAAATTTTTAAAATTTGAAACCTACCGATATTTTCACTTCTGTTCATAAATATGCGTACAAAATAAAATCCTTGGTTAAGTCTATCAGGAGTCGAATGACGTTTGTAAAGAAACGTCTTCTTTTTATTTATTAACTCAAAACAGGACCTAATGAATAATTTAACAAATATATTGGTCATACACTGAAATAAATTTCGATTTAAAATATGTCATACTCATCAAAATAGAAAATAATTTACCCAGAAGGAAAATCCTCGAGAGTGCTGCCATCAATATTATCCGGTTTTTTCCAATCTCACCTTTTTTAATAACAACACAATTATCCAAAGTAAACATATACAACAATAACTCAAAAAGCCAAAAGAAAACGATTAAATCCATCATTTGATTGTCTTATTCTATCATAATCCAAACAATATACTTTATATGAAAAATTAATTCAAATATGCAAAATGTCGTGATTAAATATCTAATATTTTTTCAGTTGGCCTAGTGAATATTTATGAGCGTTTGATAATGTTCAGGTAACCAACAACATTTTGTTTTTGTTTATAAATATTTCATTTCAAAGATATCTTTTTTACCTTGATAAAGTCCGTCAGAGAACGAAACGCGTCGACCAAAACTAGTTTTCCTTTTGTCTCTTTATTTTAGTCATATGTGTGTGTGTGTGTGTGTGTGTGTGTGTGTGTGTGTGTGTGTGTGTGTGTGTGTTATTTAAAGTTTATCATAATTTTGTGAGAAGAATATTCAATATTAGAGATAGAAGGTTTCTTGATATGCACAGTGTGAACATAGAAATCAAATCTGAATGACGATTTGCAGTTTCACGCTTTTAGTGATCACCAAACAAACTGATTGCTTGTGTGATCTGTGGTTTGTAAAGTCCCGACTTTGCTAAGCTACTGTTTTTCTTCTGATCATATTTTTCAGCTTGATTTTCTGACAGACCGCTAAAGTGGCATCATCTCAGCTGCTTTATTTTTTCTTTGTTTCCATTTTTCTTAAAACTTTCTATTATACGCATTTTTAATACATAAAATTATTATTATCGTTCTGTAGAACCACATTTCTGTTGCCTTCGGTGTTCTTTTTATTTTTGAGTAGATTGTGCAACATTCCTTGCCATAGAGGAGGACTGACATCATATAAGGGTTTAATACTTTTCACTTTGACTTTAACTTTTCTTAATACTTTGTTTAGCTTTTAGATGACAACATTTCCTATTCCAGTTTACCTGGGATTTGTGTTGTCATATTTTTAGTTTCCTGATAAACGCTCTCCAGTCATTTAAATTTGGATGTTGTTCTCCTTGCGGTTGTATTTAAACAATCAAATGCTATGGTTGTTTAATTTTATATACGTTTTGTTTTAGTCATTTTAGAAACATGATAAATAAAATCGGTATAACTGTAAAACAAGAAATAAGAAAAGTAAATACCTTATGACTGAGCCGGACTTTATGCTTTTACACTTAAATGACTCAGCTGTCATTGATATATGTTTAAATATCGCCATGTCTACAATTACTGGTGCGTTGATTAATTGTGCAAAGTTAACGGTGAAATAAAGACATGAAAATGTGCCGAGAGAATGAGTAACGAGTGAAAATGGGGAGGGAATGAACGCTATATAATATGTCGATTGAGAAAGAAAAGAATGTGAGGGGGGATATACACAGTGGCGGTTTTATGGAGTTTGAATATGGCGAGCAGAACTCGAAGAGAGTGACAGATATTCCTCTATTCCAAAATATTCTAGAAAGAATGTGTTTATAATAATCGACAAATCAGATCCTATCGTCGTGTGTGTGTGTGTGTGTGTGTGTGTGTGTGTGAGTGAGAGAGAGAGAGAGAGAGAGAGAGAGGTGTCTTTCAGCGAGAAGAGTTAGGGCATCTGGCCATATACTTGAGGAGAAAGAATATTACTGCTTACACGACATTTGTAAATATTTTAATCATTCATCCTTATTTTCTGTGAAAATAAAAGCTGAACATATCAGTTATCTTTATATGCATGTATATGTTTTTATCAACATATATATATATGTGTGTGTGTGTCTCTGTGTGTGTGTGTGCGTGTGTGTGTGTGTGTGTGCGTGTGCGCGCGTGTGTGTGTGTGTGTGCGTGTGCGTGTGTGTGGAAAGAAAAAGAGGGTGAGAGAGAGAAGCAGACAGCAACAGGGAGGTGGGTGGAAATGCTGACGAATGCAAAATGAAGTCGAAAAAGTCATTTACAAAATTCAAATGCGATATTCATCCCTTTAAACTGTAAACTGTTGCAAAAAGTCTGTTTGAAATTGGATGGCAGAGAGAGGTTTGGGAGAGATACCAAGAGAAAATATACGGAGAGCGAAGAGAGACAACGCTAAGTCCATGATCACCTACGTCTTGAAGGGACACGGCACATGAAGAAGAATATATGTTTTTAAATTAGGATATCAGTCACTTAAGTGACATACGGGATACACGCTTGGGCGATCATATCTCGAAAGTCAGAATTTAGTGAATTCTGTTTTTGTCTTCCCTGTATTTGTATCCTATTTGGTTGTATAGGATTTCTTTAAGATATGCTAGTATAAGTGTTGCATATGTCAATGCCATTCTTGTCCCCATCGGGGTACCTGTGGCTTGACTATAATTTTGGTTGTTAAACTGGAATGAATTGTTGTCTAAATTTGTTCTATACTCTGTATAATAAATTCTTTTGTGAAGCGTGTGAGAAATATTTCTGGGTGTTTTCAATCCAAAATGTAATGGCCTGTTTACTTAGTTCATGGGGTATTTTACTATACAGGAAGTTTACATCAAATATTTTCGGTGTTGTAAATAGTTTTGTTTGTCTCTCGCTCAACTGCGCCCCATACATAATGATCAAGGAGGTTGCAGTCTGGAGATTTAGGTGGCCAAATTTAAGAGACTAGGTAGTCGCAGATATTGTCTGGCAGACGAGCGGTTTTTCCTGCTTGTATGGTATGCTGCAAAGTCCTGTTCCCAGACATAGGGTCTTCCAGCAGCCACCCTCTTGGCTCAGGGTATTATAAACCTCTCAAGGCAATTGAGGTAGGCCTGTGTGTTGAGTTTGATGACCTCACTAACAAATTCGAAAATTCTTTTTTATCAGAACGACTAGAGTGAGTTTTCCGAGCTGCTGTACCTTCCTAATCACCATTAGGCTCATCCAACTCTTATTTCGTCTTCCTCCAATTTTTTTTAATTTTTGCATGATAACAAGTAATTCGAATACTGCATTGCATAATATATTTTTAATTTCTAGTTAATTTTTTAATGCTACAGTGTTCGTAAATGGTTCAGTATTTTTTGCTATCAATCTTGATAACCCATCCGCATATCTTAATTTTTTGTACGGTTAGTGTTCCACTCTAAAACAGTAATTTAATAAGATTGTACACCAGCTCTGTATTCTCTTTGCTGTATGTGTAGGAATTCTTCTTTTTTTTTTCTTAACATAGATTGATAACAGAAATATGTCCACATTACACCTTCGCTTGTCGCTAAGATAATCTTAAAACTTGACCCTCACAAAGCGAGCGGTGGGGACGGAATCCCAACCATAGTCTTAAAGAAATGTGCCCCTGAACTCTCCTCTGTCCTTTCTAAGCTCTACAACCTCTACCTATCTGCTTCCTGCTTTCCTGCCTGTTGGAAATCTTCCCCTGTAGTTCCTATATTTAAAAACACTGGAGAACCCTTGGACCCTGCAAATTACCGCCCTATCAGCCTTCTTCCGATCTTTGGCAAAGTGTTCGAAGCTATTATCAACGCCGAGGTGGTTCAGCATCTCACAGCACACAGGCTCCTCTCGGACAAGCAATATTGTTTCCGCTTCACCAGGTCTACTGCTGATATGCTAACGACCATCACCGAGTACATATACCAGGCACTCGACAGGAATGGCGAAGCCCGAACCGTTGCATTGGATATATCTAAGGCGTTCGACAGAGTTTGGTATGCTGGCCTTCTATGTAAACAGCGGAGCTATGGTATAACTGGACATTTGTTTCAACTAATCGAGTCATTCCTCTCTAACCGCACGATGAAGGTGGTATTAAACGGACATGCCTCCCAGAACTACCATACAAACGCAGGTGTCCCCCAAGGCTCCATCTTAGGTCCTACACTCTTCCTGATATACATTAATGATCTCCCTGATTCCATAAGAGCCCAAGTAGGTTTGTACGCCGATGACACCACAGTTTACTCTCGCCTCCGACAAAAATCTGGTGTAGGCGTCAAAGCTAACCTAGCAGCCGAGACTGAAAAAGACCTCCAATCCATAGTGGACTGGGGTAAGAAATGGCTAGTAAATTTTAATGCTTCTAAAACGAAGCTACTCTCAATTAACCATCATCGACAATCTCACCTACCTCCCATTAGCATGGTCCAGGCCTGCCTCCCAGAGAGTAAAACACTACGCCTCCTTGGTTTTACACTTTCAGCGGACCTCAAATGGAATGACTATACCGAATCCATTGCTAAATCCGCTGCTATAAAAGTCAGTTCTCTGTGTAGGGCCCGGAAGTTTTTTCCGTCTAAATCTATCCTGCACATATATAAATCTACCATCCGCCCGTGCATTGAATACTGCTGCCATATCTGGTCGGGTGCCCCTGCTATTCTCCTCGGGCTTCTCGATAAGGTTCAGAGGAGAGTCTGTAGTGTGATAGATACCGACTTGGCAGACCGCCTGCAGTCACTCTCCCACCGGCGCGACGTGGCTTCCCTGTGTCTCTTCTGTAAATACTTTCACGGCTTCTACTCCGATGAACTTAGACCACTGGTGCCCCCTAAATACGAATTTGCACGAGATACTAGATTAGCAACTAGATCCCACCCTTTTACAGTGAAACCGATAAAATGCAACCGCAACTTCTACTCCAATAGTTTCTTTCCTCGCACTTTCCGACTGTGGAATTCCCTTCCACACGATTGCTTCCCCGACGGCTACAATCTCCAGGAGTTTAAATGTAAGGTCAATAGACACCTCCTAACACACTAACCTGCTCCCATTCTATCAAACACTCTTCCCATCTGCCCAACCCTCATCCTCGGTATCCTTACTCATCTGTCACCTTCCTCCTGACATTCCCTATGTCTAACCACTCCTTCTCTTTACCTTCCCCTATGTAAGCCCCATGCCCAATAGTGGCAGTGGAATGCCTTGCTTGGGGTGAAATGATTAAAAAAAAAATGTATTCTGTCTGTAACCGAAAACATTTTTTCTGCTAGGAGAAGCGGACGCGAAGAATGTGCGACAGCTTTCACATTACTGTTATCATATTTATTTGAACTCACTGCTCCTATACCGTAATCATCAGCATCTGAAGCCACTACGATTTTTGCTGTTGAATCATTGTGCGCTAATGATTAATCTGACGTTATTATTTTACATTTCTGTAAACGTATTCTGAGACTTATCAATGAAGTTCCAGCTTACGCCTTTAAATTTTTCAGTGGAGCTCTAAAATTCTGCATACTAGGTACATATATTGGATAGTAGTTTGCTAGTGACAGGAATGTGTGTAACCTAGTAACGTTTGTTGGATGATAGAAGGGTGCTGTCATATTCTTAATTGCCCTGTCACTTAACAGGTCTACTTAGCAACTGTTTTTTGTCGTTGATGCATCCTGAGTGTTTAATTTTAGGCAAAACACATTTTCTCACTGGTTTTAAACCCGTACTCTAGTATTTTTTTCAAAACCTCTTTTCACATGTCCGTTATGTTTTTCTTTAGATACACTTTTAATTAATATATCATCCAGATAATGAACTGGGAAATCACAATCTGTAAATATAATATCCATAACTCATTAAAATATAGCTAGAGCTATCTTTTACCAAAAACAAATCGCTGTAACCTATACAATTTTTCGTATGTATTTATAGTTGTTAGCTTTGAATATTCTTCTTCAACCTGTGTTTGCAAATATGCTTAAAACAGGTCCATTTTAACAAAATTGTTTAACTTCGCAAAAATTTCCTCTAGACTAGTACCTAGATCCCACCCTTTTAAAGACAAAACTGTCAAATGAACCCCCCCCCCACTTCTACTCCCTCAGCTTCTTTTCTCGCACTTTCTGCTTGTGGAACTCTCTTCCGTATACTTGCTTCCCTGATCGCTACAATCTTCAAGAGATTAAATTCAACGTCAAATGCCATCTCATATTTCCTTGACTCCCATTTTTCACTTGACCATCCCCTGACACCCCCTGTATCTTGTTCTTCTCCATTTTCGCTCTACTCTCATGTAGCTCTCTTCACACCAGTATACATATCTTTGTCTTACCCATTCTCCGACACCGACTGCTTGTTCCTCTTTCTCTTTGTTCTCCTCTTATGTAACCCCCTACTCATCAGTGGCAGTACTGCCTTGCTTGTGGTTAAACGATTTAAAAAAAAAAACATAAGCCTTAATTTTTACCCATTTCTTACGGAAAGTCAATTGTGCAATAAAAAAAGTATTTTTCCTGAGACATTATTCGCATCTTTCGAAGTATTTTTAATATAAGCTCTCCGATTTCTTTCCATGTGACTTCCTTAATAATTATGATATCGCTACCAGTGGCTAGTAGCAGTTTTACATTCCCATCATTTATTTTCGTATTCACAATTTTTCTTTCGTTTCCTGTGATTATTTTTTTCTGTCGCAATGGTGATTTTTTGTGATTTTTTTTTTGTCACAGTTATATGTACATTTTTTCTGTGAGTATTTTTTCTTGCTTTAATTTTACAGAGTGACTTTTTATGTCCTACTTTATCACACTTGTACCATTTTGAATTCTTAAAAAGGTCGGTCGTCTCCGAAATGTAACCTTACACATCTGAAACAAGGTTCATTTTCTTTTTTATGTATTTTTTCTCATCGTTATATATGCAAATTCTTTTTTTTGAATGATTTCAGTATCGCGTCTCAGATTTAGTATTCTTTGACATTCATCCGATATTTTTTGTAGTGTAAATGTCTTGCTTTTTTTTTTTGCTTTTTTTTTTTTTAAGTTTCGTAAGAATTTTCACCCGTATTTCTGCGTCTATTTTTGTTATCAACCATTAACCGAAAATATCCGGAGTCAGTTCGTTTAGTCTGAACTTGCCAAACTTGTAACAATTTCAGCATATGTGACAAAATCTTTGTATTTTTCCTAAGATCCATACATTTCTAACGAAGGAATAAAGAGCTTTTGTTGCAAATAACTTTGAAAGAATATTCACTGTTTCTTTGAAAAAATATCTCCTGATCTTTTTTTTTTTTTTTTTTTTGCTAATACGTAATTAAAGTAATTTTCATGTTTTTCCGATGCTAGTTTTCTTAACAAAAATCTCGTTTTTCACTCGTCTTCCCAGTAGCTGCATTCTTCTCTGTCCGTATCTTCAAAAATAGACTGAAAATGTAAGTCATTTGAATTATATATATATTCAGGTATCGATTTCACTACAGCCTCGGGAGTAAAAAAAAAAAAAAAATTGAGAATTTTCTGTTTTCATGTTTTTTATTATTTCTAACATTTATTGTTGCTTCTGCAGTTTCGCCAATTGCTGATGTTGCTGCTGCTGCTGTTGTTGAATTTGCCGCACAGAAGCCAGTATTTTCACCGTTTTTGAAGAAAATCTTTTTCCTCTTTTTTTACTACACACAATGAGACAAACATTATACCAACATGGTTCAAATTTTCACTATCACTGATATCTTGTGTGCTAAATCAACAAGTATTTTTCCTAGTTATACTCATTTTAACAATCAAATAAGTCCAAGAATTTAAGTAACTAGGAAGTGTTCTAACAGGAGATGGAAAGTGCGACACGGAGATTCGAAGGCGAATTGGCATGGCAAAGGACGCGTTCCAGAAGATGAGCAAAATACTAACACACAGGAAAATCTCGAAACGAAGAAAAGAGTGCTAGACTGCTACGTGATGTCAGTTCTTCAATACGACTGTGAATGCTGGACAATATCATCGAAAATGAGGACAAAACTGGAAGCGGCCGAAATGTGGTTCTACAGAAGAATGCTACGGATATCGTGGACTGAGCATACGAGCAACGACGAGGTGTTAGAAAGAATGGCAACAAAAAGTAAATTGATGCTGAGCATCAGGAAGAGACAACTGAAGTTCCTGGGACATGCAATGAGGAAGGAGAGCCTGGAGAACCTGATACTGACTGGACAGATAGAAGGAAGGAGAGACAGAGGAAGGCAGCGGATAACATATTTGCAGGGTCTGATCAGGTGGATGACGGAACGGGGGTTGCCAGGAGCAACAGGAGCAAACATACTAAGAGCCACAAGGGATAGGGAGACGTGGAGATCCATGATCGCCTACGTCCTGAAGGGACAGGGCACATAGAAGAAGAAGAAGAGTTTCGATCTTCTCGTAACTCTAGTAATAACTCGTATGCATTTCAGTCCTCGTCGCCAAAGATCTCTACGTTTATAATATAAAGCTTTGCGTAGGCACTGGCCGTGACGTCTGTTAGAAATACTGTGAAGTCTGACTCCAACGGGGTTCTTTATTTAATTTGCTAGACTACTTCATTTAGTCACCGGCGATATGTTATTTATCCCACAACAGTATCAATGCCCAAAGGCTAATTTAAAATGTTTAATATCAAGCAGCAAATCGAATTTGACAGCGTAGAATTGCCTTGAAAGGAAGGCACTAGTTTCGGAGTTTCTTTGTTATCACAACTACATGCTCACATATACTATTTCACCTTTTTTTAAATAAACACTTGATATAAACACAAAAACTGCATGTAAGTACATACAGTAATCACAAATATACACATGCACTCAGGCAGGCATAGACGGACAATTATCAAGAGAAAGATAAAAACACGCAGTTTCCTGAACTAACAGCGTCGTTTGGACAAGTTTCTCACTGACGCACGAAATATGACTGCAAACTCAAGTCGACACGAACATTTAACGTTCATTCTTTCCTAGATTCTCGCTCACTCGCATGCTATTCTCTCGTTAATAACCTTATGACATCAAAATATCTGCCATCTCTAAATCTGGCCCAATCATTTCAGGAATCATATTTCTGTTCGACATCGTTATCTGCGTGACTCTTTTGTTCACTTTTAGAGAAATGGAAAGCAGTTTGTTTCGTGCGTTGAAAGCGGAAGTTAGTAGACCGAACAAGAGTTTCTTCAGAGCCAAAAGCGTTCGCCTGTTTTAAGATCATTGAATATTCAAACCATGTAGGAAACATCAAAGGCATCTCAAGTCCTAAAGAGATGAATAGATAGCATATTGGGGATAAGCTCCTAAAGTGTCCACAAAAGTAATGTACTGGGCGCAATTTAAAATATCTCTCCTCCTCTCTTTTCCCTCTCCTCCTCTCTTTTTCTTTCCTTTCTTCTTTCTTGTGCGCACACACACGCACACACAGATTTGAAAGAATGAAAGTAACGAATAATTATAAAAGATAACAATGAAAATTTGACTTCTATATTTCCTCCGTGACAACACGACGCCGAACGGTGATACCCAACAGCCAACCAAAACACCCGGTTATCTTTTTAATCGCTGATAACTTATGAAGAACTTTTTTTTAGTAAGGTTATTTTATATTATGGCTTCCCAAATACAAAGCCAAAGAGATACTCAAACTAATGCTTTACGAGATGAAACTGTTATCTATGCATAAAGAGAGGATTTAAAAGAGTATATTATGAGGATAAGTTGGATAGATAAACATTGGCCCTAGACTTAACGTGTGTTAAGATTTAATTTACATTGTGACACAGAAAATTTCTGTTTCGATATTTTGCCTCATCATCAGGCAATGTTGTTTTATTGTTGTGAAAAGGAATTATATTTTAATGTATAGAACAATACGCTTGTTATTTAAAGAGTTGATATGGTTGGGGAAAGACTAAAATTTATGTGTGTGTTTAATTTAACTAATCAGAATGCAATTCTGTTTTTAAATTTGAAAATAATAAGTTATATGTTTAGGGAATAGAGGTTTTCTTTTTTCAATCTTACCAGAAAAGTGTCAGCTAATCGAGCCACCGTCTAGACTGCTTTACTTCCGGTGCGATCTATCCATTTCTGATTGTCTTAACTTTCTCTGTATTTCAGCATTTCTTAAAAACAAAAAACAAAGAAAGAAAACATTTTATTTTTTTCTGGAGTAAAGGGACCTTTAAGTATGATTATACTATTTTTATTTTGCTTTTATTTTATGTGTGTGTGTGTGTGTGTGTGTGTGTGTGTGTGTGTGTGTGTGTGTGTGTGTGTGTGTGTGTGTGTTTTATAGTGCGAACCACTTTGGGACGTGAGCTATCTTGTGTCTGTTGTCAAATTTATTTCTAAGGAATTTTGATTCTTTAACCTCACCTTTATCTTAACTCCGCTTACCACTGAGGGAAAGATGTCCAGTCAGTTACCAATTAATTCCTTAATGAGAAATCGCAACGTATATATTTTAAATACTGAGAATAACTAACTAGCTTTTTATCTAGATCGACATATGTGAACAAACTGAGATTGATGGATAGATAAATGCTTACAGAGATGTATATGGACGATAACAGACAGAAAAAAAAGATCATTATAGACAACTTATATACATCGTGAATTAACAATGATGGAATCGGGAGTTTGAACCAAACTGAGATAGATAGATAGATAGATAGATAGATAGATAGATAGATAGATAGATAGATATTTGGTTGAAACAAAAAATATCTTTTGAACATGATTTCGTTTTATGTATGACTGCCGTTTATGAAATGTCAAATATATTTATATTCTGAAAGCAGACATTTCAAAGCCTCTCTCTATAAGATTTGTTCAGGGATTGAGACTTTTAATTTCGTTTTTTTTTTTTTTTTTCATTTAAAGTGAAAATTGATCAAATTCGTTTAAGGCTCTTTATTTCAATAAAGGAAAAACGTTTTAAAACAGAAAATGAAGTTATGTACCTTTTAAGAACGTTATGTCATATCTTAGAAGATTGCTCATAAGCGATTCTTTATGTTTATAAATGGCAGACTGAAAAAGTTCAACAAGCCTACCGATTTTAATGATGACCAAATCAAAATACTGAGTAAAAATTACGCAAGTCAAACGATACTGGATATGAAAATCACTACGATATTTGAGAGATTTACGATTTCAAAAAAATAATTCAATTGACCACATTTATATCTGCGATTCTCCGTTGAAACGCTACAAAACGTCCAAATTTTAAAAAGAATTATCCTAGGTGAAATATAATGCATTGTTTACAATAATGTCGAGCAGAAAAGTCCTGGGAGGTAAACGAAATGATCCACCTTTAACCACACCAAAATCTGAAGACGGTGATATTGTGTACATGTTAACAATGAAAGGACATTGTTCATTTCAAACTCTTTTCACAAAGTGACAAGTTGAATTCAGATTGTTATTGTCACAATGGGGCCGATTAAAGGAATAAATCAATAAAAACCTCCCGGGATTGGTAAATCAGAAGCTTGTCATCTACTATTAAGACAATGCCAGACCTGGTGGCTGTTTTATAGACCTAACAGAAATCGTTACAGCTTCGATAGAGATGTTCAACTATATACGACATTTGATGCTGTCTCTTCAAATTACCATGGTTACTACGTTCTCTTAATGTGAAATACTTAATTTTTCTGGAATCTTGTAAAACACTTAGAACAGATTATCTATCACCCAGAAAATGTTAATTTCTTGGAGATTTAAAAAAGACTGTAATTATTGAAAAACGTAGAAGTAAAATGACTTGTAAGTTGCTTAATGCATTTATATACAAATATTTTAATTTTGACTTTAAAAAGTTTACATTCAGTAAATTATTGAAAAAAACGCGCTTTTTGCACAAAGCTGCATTACAATTTAATTACATATATATATATATATATATATATATATGGACGAGGCATATTGTCATCTACAGCCAGTTCTGTTTCGCAGCTTATCAGTACGGTTAAATATCCGATTGCTTCTAGCCAGGATTGTAATCCAACCGAGCTGACATCAGTCGATGCTTCTATCTCTGAGCTATGGGCGCTCGGTAGAGGGAAGGAGACTTTAGCGTGTTATATACAATGTAAACACACGACAGTAGCCGAGAGTGTTTAAATTCATTACTTAATGAACGACGCGTAAATGCCTGAGTAGCTACTCTTGTCTAAGTCTACAATTTCTTCATAGTGATCAATACATATATATAGAAGAGAATAGCAGATCCTTAAAAACGGTGAGGATACTCCAAAAGATTTTATGCATTTAATATAAATGATTAAGTAGATAAAAATAGAGAGCTTAATGACAGTTATCCAGTGCATTATAAAATATTGAGAGAAAAACTCAGCACATATTTAGACAGTTATAAATTAGAATTTATTTGGAGAGTCTAAATTTACTTACATTGTCTATTTCAGAAGGTTGAAAAATAAATTAAATTCACTCAGAATATTTTTAAAAAATGTTTTTAACAGAGGAAGGAAATAAACTGAGAATCCATGCATCAGATCAAACATATAATATAATACAGATAAAGGAATACATATAATATGTATATATTTTATCATAAGATTTGTTTTTGTGTATCTGAGTGTATATATATATATATATATACATATATATATATATATATATATATGCATTCTTAAACAGTGAACCAAACCTTCGCGCAATAGACTAAATAATTAAATCGGTATAAACTTTCCATTTCATATCAATGGGAAACTTTACGACAGGAAGGTGCAATGAGTTAATTTTCGGAAGGTTAGCATCAGCCATACTGATGGAAGTTTAAAATGGTTCTCTAAGATAATAAATAGTGAGCAGTTTAGCTTTAAAGATTGTTACAATTAAAAGCCATTTCTTGACCGACTTAACCGATTGGGGATTATTTTTACCAAACCTATCACACTTTTCACTAAGCCAGGAGTAAATAATTGGGTCATCAGTATAGATCTTCTTCTATTTACCATGTTCTTTCAAGACGTAGGCGATCATGGCTTTCCACTCTCCCTATCCCTGGTGGTTCTTAGCACGCTTTCTTCTGTTACATCACACAACCCTCTTTCCGTCATCCACCTGCTCAGGCCCTTCAAATATCTTATCCGCTGCTTCCCTTCTTTCTTTTTTCCCTCTATGTGGCCTGTTAGTATCAAGTTCTCCAATCCTTCCTTCCTCATTGCATGTCCCAGGAATTTTACCTGTGTCTTTCTTATGCTCAGTATTAATTTCCTTTTCGTTTCTATCCTTTCCAAAACCTCATCATTGCTCACATGCTCGATCCATGATATCCGCAGCATCCTTCTGTAGAACCATATTTCAGTTGTTTCAAGTTTTTCCTTCATCTTTGATTATATTCACTGTCATATTGTAGAGCTGACATCACATAGCAATCCAGTAATCTTTTCTTTGTTTTTAACCAAATTTTCCTGTCTTTTAATACTCTATTCAGCTTCTGGAACGCGTCCTTCGCCATGCCAATTCGCCTTCGGATCTCTTTCCGTCTTCTGTTAGAACACTTCCCAGATATTTAAACTGTTGTATCTGCTTGATTTTAGTATCCCCCACCTGTATTTGGCATTTCGGGTTGCTCTTTTTACTGATGACCATCAATTAGGTTTTCTTGCAGTTTATTTCTAGTCCTTTCTTATCACTCTTTTCAGCTACATTCTGTAGGGGGTCTTGTAGTTTCCTTTCCGTGTCTGCTATCAACACTGTATAACCTGTGTACCTTATGTTGTTCAAATTTTGGCATTCGATGACAAATACTGGCATAACATCTAGGGTCCTCAGCATATTAAAAAACTTCGGGAAGGTCGTTCATGAAATTTAAGAACAAAGTATGTCCGAGAATAGAGATACTGAGGGGACACACAGAAAAACTGAATAAAGTCTAATATTTAGATAGAAACACCATAACCCTTCATCGTTTAAAGAAGTCTGGTATGATAGACCATATCAAAAGCTTTCTATGTATCTAAAGCAAAAGCTTGAGCTTCATATTTCTTATCCAAAGCTAAACAGTCTTTCTCGGGAATAACCGTTAATACATAATGAATTGACCTAGAGAAGCCAATGCAATATTTTTTGTCAGATAGTTTACTCTGTGAAGTTATATGTTTATCCTATTCCGAATTGATTAGAGCCAGAAGTAATTTGCCGAAAAGAATTAGCAGCCTAATATGTTTATAGTTCGAAGGATCAGACGATTACGCCGAATTCTTAACAACAGAAACCATAGAAGAGGATTTCGAAATAGCTAAAAAGCAAGAAGTACGAAAGAACTTACTGTAGAGCTTTGAATGCACAAGAACCAGTTCAGGATAGCATTTCTTTATGATAATTGCAGGAAACAATCGAGTACATATTCTTTGTTGGGATCAATTTTTTGGATGACAACGGAATCCATGAACGGGGTTATATGCATTTCACACAGTACTGACTCAGTTGTAATAGGAATCCGAGACAAAGATACTCCTTATGAGTCAATAGTAGAAGTCGAAAAGAATTGATATGTCAAATAGAAGATAATAACATTTTAGATTGTGTGAAAAGAAAAGAAACTGAGAATGTTAATTAGTGCAAACTTACGAAGCCGTCAATAGTACGAGAACTAATTTTGTTAGAAGCTATAGGGTACATCATATAATCAGTGAATAAAAACATAGCTTCGTTTACGTGTAGCTAGAAACAGGCTTCCTTTTTAATCCGTGCTATCACGTTGGTACAACTGACACACAGGTAGCAATCAAAGAGAACATTGTAGTCTTACCTAATATTTCTGAAATAGCACAAGACCACCAATGTCCAAGGTCATAATTTTTAATAAGAATATGAAAGATTTTTCACTCCGAGGGGTGAACGCGAAAAAAATCAGGAAATAAATTCCAATCGGTACGCCGGTAACAGAAATAAGTCTTGGGAATAGGGAGATGTATGTCTATTAAACGAATCAAAAATAAATATCAACAGACACTACAACATGATCCGAATTATCAAGAGGATAGAGAATCGATGTTTGACAAGAGCCAGGAGAAGAGGTAAGGAACAGCCCGATAAAAAAATCATGTTGATCAGAATGATTAGGGAATGGAGAAGGGAAATGTATTAGACTGAACGATTGATCAACTAAAAAAATTAAAAGTCTGAATGTCGGAGACATCGGTAGCATTAGAAGATTCAAGCCACTTAATATGATGAGCATTTAAATTACCAAATGCTACGATGATCACAGATGAATCCAAAGAGAGAGAGAGACACAGAGAGAGAGGGAAAGATTTCGATACTGTCAGATATTTTGTTAATGTTAAAGTCCAGAGAAGCAGAGCAATAAAGAAAAAAATAAATAGCTAACAAAGTGTAATACTGAAATAATGAAAGCCGAAAGAATCATCCGGCTGACTTAAAAGACAATTTTTTTTTTTTTTTTTTTTTTTTTTTAATCATTTCACCCCGAGCAAGGCAGAAACGCCACTGATGTGCAGGGGGTTACATAAGTGTAGAAAGATTAATTAGAAAAGAGTGAGGAGTACAAGCTAGTTAGAAAGGAACAATAGAAAACTGAGAAAGCAGGTGCAATGACAGGTACATGGGCGGAGAGAAAGGGAAGCTTATACAGGGGAGGGGAGAGAGAGCTAGAGGCCAGTGGTTAGTAGGTGAGTATTAACTTTGCTTTTAAATTTCTGGAGGTCGTAGCCGTCAGGAAAGCAAGAATACGGGAGTGAGTTCCACAGGCGGGAAGTGCGAGAGAGGAAGCTGCAGGAGTAGAATTGTCGTCTGCGTTTGGCTAACCTGACTGTGAATGGGTGGGACCCAGTTGCCAGTCTGGTTGAACGGGTAAACACCTGTTGAGGAGGCATCAGTGACTTAAGCTCATCCGAGCAGAAGCCATGAAAGTATTTATAGAAGAGACAGAGGGAGGCCACATTTCGACGATGGGAAAGTGGCTGCAGACGAGTCGCCAGATCAGTACCTATCACATTACAGACTCTCCTTTGGAGCTTGTCAAGAACACTGAGGAGAACGGCAGGGGCACCTGACCATAAATGGCAGCAGTACTCCATGCACGGACGGATGGTTGACTTGTATATATGCAGGATGGATTCAGGTGGAAAAAACATCCTGGATCGACATAGTGACCCAATCTTCTTAGCAGTAGATTTTGCTATGGATTCAATATAGTGCTTCCATTTGAGGTCTGAGGACAGGGTAAGTCCGAGGAGGCGTAGTGTATTACTCTCCGGGAGAATCATCTGGTCCATGCTTATGGGAGGCAGAAGAGGTTGCCTGTAATGGTTGACAGACAACAGCTTGGTCTTAGAGGAATTAAAGTTGACAAGCCACTTCTTGCCCCAGTTCACCACAGAGTGTAGATCCCGCTCAAGGTCAGCAGCGAGATTATGTCTGTCCGCCACGACAGGTTTCTTACTGGAGCGGGAGTATATTGTAGTGTCATCTGCGTAGATGCCTACTTGGGACCTGATCTCATCTGGGAGGTCGTTGATGAAAATAAGGAAGAGCGTTGGGCCCAGGATAGAGCCTTGTGGGACACCAGCATTCGTGCTGTAGGACGAAGAGGCACGCCCATTCAGAACGACCTTCATTTTGCGGTTATTTAAGAAAGATTGGATTAGGTCAAGCAGGCGACCGGTAATACCATAACCGCGTAGTTTGCATAGGAGGCCAGGGTGCCAAACCCTGTCGAAAGCCTTGGAGATATCCAGAGCAACCGCGCGAGCCTCGTCAGACTCATCAAGGGCCTGTAGCATGTACTCCGTTACAGTAGTTAGCAGGTCGGCTGTGGACCTGTCAAATCGGAATCCATATTGCCTGTCGGAGAACAGCTTGTGGGCGGTGAGATGATGAACTATTTCAGCATTTATTATAGCCTCGAACACTTTCCCGAATATTGGTAGGAGACTGATAGGGCGATAGTTGGATGGGTCCGAGGGTTCACCACAATTCTTAAAGACAGGAACGACTGAGGAGAATTTCCAGCATGCAGGAAAGCAGGAAGCAGAAAGGCAGTAGTTAAACAGTTTAGAGAGGACAGGGGAAAGTTCAGGGGCACACCTCTTAAGGACTATCACCGGGATTCCATCGTCTCCACACGCCTTATGGGGGTCGAGTTTTGAAATTACTCTGGATACTATTGTCGGGGTAATATACACGTCATGCAGTTTGGCCTCAGTTCTAATAGGGAAGTCGGGTGGGTGCACTCCGGACGAGTCGAGTGTGGAGTTGGATGAGAATCTGCGGGCAAAGCACTCAGCTTTCTCAGCAGATGACGTGAGAACGTCAAATCCATGGATTAAAGGAGGTATTGAGGATTTCCTATTGTTGAGCACTCGTTTACAAATCCTCCAATAGTCCTTGGAGCCGAACTTGCGGTCAGCTATGTGCTGTCGCATTCTCTCCGCAAACAACTGTTTGGCGTCATTTAGAGTTCTCTTGCACTCACTGCGAGCGGATGTGAACAGGCGCCTATTGTGATCAGTTGGCTGTCTCTGGAATAGATGGAAGTAATGGTTCCTGTGGGCAATGGCGGCTGAGCAGGCTGGAGAGAACCACGGAGGGGAATGAGGTTTTAAGCAATACTTCCTGGTGGGTATGAAGGCATCAATGCCAGCTTTCACCCATGACGAGACCTCAGAGGCACAGTCATCAACTGATAGGTCAAACACTTTTCCCCAAGGGACGTCGCAGAGGAAATCGCGAAAGGCTTCCCAGTCAGCTTTTTGGTAGAGGTAGGAGGTTCTATGAGTAGGGGGATCCTGGGGGGGAGTGAGATTGGAAAGAAATACTGAGGGAGACTACAGCGTGGTCGGAGTTGCCGAGAGGGCAAAGCTGCGAGACTTGACAGGCGTCGGGCGCAGAGGTGAAACATATATCTAGCAGTGAGGAATGACCCGAGGGTGTGCTTGGGAAGCGAGTGGGGAAGTCCACCACTTGCGTAAGGGATTGGGAAATAGCAAAGTTCATGGCGTGAGTGCCCGCCGAATCAGTAACAGCGTTTTCAAGCCACTCAGAGTGATGGGCATTGAGGTCTCCAAATACAAATATGTGGGCAAATGGGTGATAGGTAATAGCCTTATCTATGTCGTCGGCAATGCTATCTAGTAGGGAGCAGTCAGGAGAGGAGGGAGAACGGTAAAGGAAGAATAGGTAGCTAACCGAACTGAGGAGAGACAAGCGGAGACATATGTATTGGTGGTCAGTAGATTCGAGTGAAGTCACCCTAGTTATGGGGAGGTGTTCGCTGACATAAACACCCAGCCCATGCATGTGGACAGTAGAATCCTTCCTTAAAAGGGGAAGATAACCAGGGATGAAGAGGTCAGAGGAGGGAATAGTTGAGTTGAGGTTAGTTTCGCAGAGCGCGAGGATGTCAGGGGACTTTTCATGCAGGAACGCTTCTACACTAGCAAAGTTAGTACGAATGCCTCGGATATTAGTGAAGGAGAGGTTAATGGGCTTAGGTGGTTTGGATTTAGCTGGTTTAGGGTCATTTCTGTTTTGTCTTGTCATGTTTTTGGTTTATAGAAAGGGACCTAGGGTAGAGGATACAGGCGGTCATTACCCACGATCTGAGCTGGGAGGGGGACTGGCTAGGGCTGCAACAAGGTGTGGCCTCGGGGTTGCCCACCGAAAGCGCTTGCAGGGACACCTATCCATGCGCGACATGGCACTACAAGGACCCCGATATTATACAACTGTTGATCAGAGCAGCCGCTCTTGACGCTACGCAAGAGTTAGGGCTCCTAACTACCAGTCGGAAGCAGCAACCAGGAAACTGCCAACCCGGTACCCTCACAGTGATGAGCCATTGCCACCAACCGGCCAGATCGCAGGAAACTCACGGAAGCACCAGTACCAAGGTCTGAAGAGAGAGAAGTGAAAACCGGAAACCACATCCTAAACAGGAAACAAGGAACGAGCCTCTACTCCAGTTCAATAGACGTGGGAGGAGTATAGACCGGGCGATAGTGTGACCTATCTACTCCTATTTAAAAAAAAAAAAAAAATCGAACACGAACAATCCTTTGAAAAAAAAAAAAAAACACAAACTTACAAAAGTGGAGTTTAACTAAGTTTTAACTTAGTTAAAGTCCAAATGAACTCCAAAAAAGGGGGGGGAGAACAAAAACATAGATATATATAAAAACAAAAAAAAAAAAAAAAACAAACGGAAAATACCTCACAGTTTAACACAGGAAATTTGAATTAAGATTCATTCTTCAATTCTTGCTTTCCCAAATATCAGCGAGTCGGCCTGGTTAGGTAAATTCCCATTCAAAGAACAACACGTGGCATGGAGCTGTAATGGCTGCTGATAACTTGGCCAAAGTAGCTTCATAACAGAATAAATATAAATTTCAAACTTTTTTTTCCTCCTAAATGAAGCATGAACTCCAAAAAAGGGGGGGAGAACAAAAACATAGATATATATAAAAACAAAAAAAAAAAAAAAAAACAAACGGAAAATAATTCTCACAGTTTAACACAGGAAATTTGAATTAAGATTCATTCTTCAATTCTTGCTTTTCCCAAATATCAAAGCGAGTCGGCCTGCCAGGTAAATTCCTATTCAAAGAACAACACGTGGCATGGAGCTGTAATGGCTGCTGATAACTTGGCCAAAGTAGCTTCGCATAACAGAATAAATATAAATTTCAAACTTTTTTTTTCTCCTAAATGAAGCATGAACTCCAAAAAAGGGGGGGGGAGAACAAAAACATAGATATATATAAAAACAAAAAAAAAAAAAAAAAAAAACAAAACGGAAAATACCTCACAGTTTAACACAGGAAATTTGAATTAAGATTCATTCTTCAATTCTTGCTTTTCCCAAATATCAAAGCGAGTCGGCCTGCTAGGTAATTCTATTCAAAGAACAACACGTGGCATGGAGCTGTAATGGCTGCTGATAACTTGGCCAAAGTAGCTTCGCATAACAGAATAAATATAAATTCTCAAACTTTTTTTTTCCTCCTAAATGAAGCATGAACTCCAAAAAAGGGGGGGGGAGAACAAAAACATAGATATATATAAAAACAAAAAAAAAAAAAAAAACAAAACGGAAAATACCTCACAGTTTAACACAGAAATTTGGAATTAAGATTCATTCTTCAATTCTTGCTTTTCCCAAATATCAAAGCGAGTCGGCCTCGCTAGGTAAATTCCATTCAAAGAACAACACGTGGCATGGAGCTGTAATGGCTGCTGATAACTTGGCCAAAGTAGCTTCGCATAACAGAATAAATATAAATTTCAAACTTTTTTTTCCTCCTAAATGAAGCATGAACTCCAAAAAGGGGAGAACAAAAACATAGATATATATAAAAACAAAAAAAAAAAAAAAAACAAACGGAAAATACCTCACAGTTTAACACAGGAAATTTGAATTAAGATTCATTCTTCACTCTGCTTTTCCCAAATATCAAAAAAGCGAGTCGGCTCGCTAGGTAAATTCCCATTCAAAGAACAACACGTGGCATGGAGCTGTAATGGCTGCTGATAACTTCACAAAGTAGCTTCGCATAACAGAATAAATATAAATTTCAAACTCTTTTTTTTCCTCCTAAATGAAGCATGAACTCCAAAAAGGGGGGGAGAACAAAAACATAGATATATATAAAAAAAAAAAAAAAAAAAAAAAAAAACAAACGGAAAATACCTCACAGTTTAACACAGGAAATTTGAATTAAGATTCATTCTTCAATTCTTGCTTTTCCAAATATCAAAGCGAGTCGGCCTGCTAGGTATTCCCATTCAAAGAACAACACGTGGCATGGAGCTGTAATGGACAAGGATAACTTGCCAAAGTAGCTTCGCATAACAGAATAAATATAAATTTCAAACTTTTTTTTCCTCCTAAATGAAGCATGAACTCCAAAAAGGGGGGAGAACAAAAACATAGATATATATAAAAACAAAAAAAAAAAAAACAAACGGAAAATACTCACAGTTTAACACAGGAAATTTGAATTAAGATTCATTCTTCAATTCTTGCTTTTCCCAAAATATCAAAGCGAGTCGGCCTGCTAGGTAAATTCCCTATTCAAAGAACAACACGTGGCATGGGAGCTGTAATGGCTGCTGATAACTTCACAAGTAGCTTCGCATAACAGAATATAAATTTCAAACTTTTTTTTTTCCTCCTAAATGAAGCATGAACTCCAAAAAGGGGGGAGAACAAAAACATAGATATATATAAAAACAAAAAAAAAAAAAAAAAACAAACGGAAAATACCTCACAGTTTAACACAGGAAATTTGAACAGATCTTATTCTTCAATTCTTGCTTTTCCCAAATATCAAAGCGAGTCGGCCTGCTAGGTAAATTCCCATTCAAAGAACAACACGCAGTATGGAGCCAATGACAAGGATAACTTGGCCAAAGTAGCTTCGCATAACAGAATAAGAGAAATTGAACTTTTTTTTTTCCTCCTAAATGAAGCATGAACTCCAAAAAAAGGGGGGGAGAACAAAAACATAGATATATAAAAACAAAAAAAAAAAAAAAAACAAACGCAAAATACTCCTCTACAGTTTAACACAGGAAATTTGAATTAAGATTCATTCTTCAATTCTGCTTTTCCCAAATATCAAAGCGAGTCGGCTCTGCTAGGTAAATTCCCATTCAAAGAACAACACGTGGCATGGAGCTGTAATGGCTGCTGATAACTTGGCCAAAGTAGCTTCGCATAAACAGAATAAATATAAATTTCTAAACTTTTTTTCCTAAATGAAGCATGAACTCCAAAAAAGGGGGGAGAACAAAAACATAGATATATATAAAAAAAAAAAAAAAAAAAAAAAAAACAAACGGAAAATAATTACAGTTTAACACAGGAAATTTGAATTAAGATTCATTCTTCACTTTTGCTTTTCCCAAATATCAAAGCGAGTCGGCCTGCTAGGTAAATTCCCATTCAAAGAACAACACGTGGCATGGAGCTGTAATGGCTGCTGATAACTTGGCTAAAGTAGCTTCGCATAACAGAATAAATATAAATTTCAAACTTTTTTTTTTCCTCCTAAATGAAGCATGAACTCCAAAAAGGGGGGAGAACAAAAACATAGATATATATAAAAACAAAAAAAAAAAAAAAAACAAACGGAAAATACCTCTACAGTTTAACACAGGAAATTTGAATTAAGATTCATTCTTTCAATTCTTTGCTTTTCCCAAATACTTCAAAGCGAGGCCGGCCTGCTAGGTAAATTTATTCAAAGAACAACACGTGGCATGGAGCTGTAATGGCTGCTGATAACTTGGCCAAAGTAGCTTCGCATAACAGAATAAATATAAATTTCAACTTTTTTTCCTCCTAAATGAAGCATGAACTCCAAAAAAAGGGGGGGGGGGAACAAACATAGATATATATAAAAACAAAAAAAAAAAAAAAAAAACAAACGGAAAATAATTTCACAGCTTAACACAGGAAATTTGAATTAAGATCTGTCTTTCAATTCTTGCTTTTCCTAAATATCAGCTATCGGCCTAGTTAGGTAAATTCCCATTCAAAGAACAACACGTGGCATGGAGCTGTAATGGCTACGATAACTTACTAAAGTAGCTTCGCATAACAGAATAAATATAAATTTCAACTTTTTTTTCTCCCAAATGAAGCATGAACTCCAAAAAAGGGGGGGGGGAGAACAAAAACATAGATATATATAAAAAAACAAAAAAAAAAAAAAAACAAACGGAAAATAAATTTCACACAGTTTAACACAGGAAATTTGAATTAAGATCTATTCTTCAATTTTGCTTTTCCCAAATATCAAAGTTGTGAGTCGGCCTGCTAGGTAAATTCTACCAAAGAAACAACACGTGGCATGGAGCTGTAATGGCTGCTGATAATGGCCAAAGTAGTTTCGCATAACAGAATAAATATAAATTTCAAACTTTTTTTTTTTTCCTCCTAAATGAAGCATGAACTCCAAAAAGGGGGAGAACAAAAACATAGATATATATAAAAACAAAAAAAAAAAAAAACAAACGGAAAATACCTCACAGTTTAACACAGGAAATTTGAATTAAGATTCATTCTTCAATTCTTGCTTTTCCCAAATATCAAAGCGACGTCTAAGAAAATTCCCATTCAAAGAACAACACGTAGCATGGAGCTGTAATGGCTGCTGATAACTTGGCCAAAGTAGCTTCGCATAACAGAATAAATATAAATTTCAAACTTTTTTTTTCCTTCCTAAATGAAGCATGAACTCCAAAAGGGGGGGAGAACAAAACATAGATATATATAAAAACAAAAAAAAAAAAAAAAAAAAACAAACGGAAAATACCTCACAGTTTAACACAGGAAAATTTGAATGATTCATTCTTCAATTCTTGCTTTTCCTAAATATCAAAGCGAGTCGGCCTGCTAGGTAGAATTCCCATTCAAAGAACAACACGTGGCATGGAGCTGTAATGTACAAGCGATAACTTGGCCAAAGTAGCTTCGCATAACAGAATAATATAAATTTCAAAACTTTTTTTTTTCCTCCTAAATGAAGCATGAACTCCAAAAAAAGGGGGGAGAACAAAAACATAGATATATATAAAAACAAAAAAAAAAAAAAACAAACGGAAAATACCTCACAGTTTAACACAGGAAATTTGAATTAAGATTCATTCTTCAATTCTTGTTTTCCCAAATATCAAAGCGAGTTTGCCTGCTAGGTAAATTGTTCAAAGAACAACACGTGGCATGGAGCTGTAATGGCTAAAGGATAACTTGGCCAAAGTATTTCTGCATAACAGAATAAATATAATTTAAACTTTTTTTTTTCCTCCTAAATGAAGCGCTAGTTCCAAAAAAGGGGGGGGGGGGGAGAACATAGATATATATAAAAAAAAAAAAAAAAAAAAAAAAAAAACAAACGGAAAATACCTCACAGTTTAACACAGGAAATTTGAATTAAGATTCACCTTTCAATTCTTGCTTTTCCCAAATATCAAAGCGAGTCGGCCTGCTAGTAAATTCCCATTCAAGAACAACACGTGGCATGGAGCTGTAATGGCTGCTGATAACTTGGCCAAAGTAGCTTCGCATAACAGAATAAATATAAATTTCAAACTTTTTTTTTTTTTCCTCCAAATGAAGCATGAACTCCAAAAGGGGGGAGAACAAAAACATAGATATATAAAAACAAAAAAAAAAAAAAAAAAAAAAAAAAAACAACGGAAAATACCTCACAGTTTAACACAGGAAATTTGAATTAAGATTCATTCTTCAATTTTTTGTTTTTCCCAAATATCAAAGCGAGTCGGCCTGCTAGTAAATTCCCATTCAAAGAACAACACGTGGCATGGAGCTGTAATGGCTGCTGATAACTTGGCCAAAGTAGCTTCGCATAACAGAATAAATATAAATTTCAAACTTTTTTTTTTTTCCTCCAAATGAAGCATGAACTCCAAAAAAGGGGGAGAACAAAAACATAGATATATATAAAAACAAAAAAAAAAAAAAAAAAAAAAAAAACAAACGGAAAATACTCACAGTTTAACACAGGAAATTTGAATTAAGATTCATTTTTCAATTCTTGCTTTTCCCAAATATCAAAGCGAGTCGGCCTGCTAGGTAAATTCCCATTCAAAGAACAAATTGGCCGTGGCATGGAGCTGTAATGGCTGCTGATAACTTGGCCAAAGTAGCTTCTGTATACGAGAATAAATATAAATTTCCAAAACTTTTTTTTTTTCCAAATGAAGTATGAACTCCAAAAGGGGGGAGAACAAAAACATAGATATATAAAAACAAAAAAAAAAAAAAACAAACGGAAAATACCTCAGTTTAACACAGGAAATTTGAATTAAGATTCATTCTTTCAATTCTTGCTTTTCCCAAATATCAAAGCGAGTCGGCCTACAGGGTAAATTCCCATTCAAAGAACAACACGTGGCATGGAGCTGTAATGTGGCTGCTGATAACTTGGCCAAAGTAGCTTCGCATAACAGAATAAATATAAATTTCAACTTTTTTTTTCCTCCTAAATGAAGCATGAACTCCAAAAAGGGGGGGGAGAACAAAAACATAGATATATATAAAAACAAAAAAAAAAAAAAACAAACGGAAAATACCTCACAGTTTAACACAGGAAATTTGAATTAAGATCTGAGTCTTTCCTACCCCTGCTTTTCCCAAATATCAAAGAGCCGGCCTGCTAGGTAAATTCCCATTCAAAGAACAACACGTGGCATGGAGCTGTAATGGCTGCTGATAACTTGGCCAAAGTAGCTTCGCATAACAGAATAAATATAAATTTCAAACTTTTTTTTTTTCCTCCTAAATGAAGCATGAACTCCAAAAAGGGGGTAGGAACAAAACATAGATATATATAAAAACAAAAAAAAAAAAAAAAAAAAAAAAACAAACGGAAAATACCTCATGTTTAACACAGGAAATTTGAATTCAGATTCATTCTTCAATTTTGCTTTTCCCAAATATCAAAGGAGTCGGCCTGCTAGGTAATTCCCATTCAAAGAACAACACGTGGCATGGAGCTGTAATGGCTGCTGATAACTTGGCCAAAGTAGTTTCTGTATACCAGAATAAATATAAATTTCAAACTTTTTTTCCTCCTAAATGAAGCATGAACTCCAAAAAAGTGAGAACAAAAACATAGATATATATAAACAAAAAAAAAAAAAAAAAACAAACGGAAAGGACTTCAGTTTAACTAAACAGAAATTTGACTAAGATTCATTCTTCACTTTTATTTTCCCAAATATCAAAGCGAGTCGGCCTGCTAGGTAAATTCCCATTCAAAGAACAACACGTGGCATGGAGCTGTAATGGCTGCTGATAATCTCATTAAAGTAGCTTCGGTATAACAGAATAAATATAAATTTCAAACTTTTTTTTTCCTCCTAAATGAAGCATGAACTCCAAAAAAAGGGGGGAGAACAAACATAGATATATATAAAAACAAAAAAAAAAAAAAAAAAAACAAACGGAAAATACCCCACAGTTTAACACAGGAAATTTGAATTAAGATTCATTCTTTCAATTCTTGCTTCTTTCCAAATATCAAAGAGTCGGCCTGCTAGGTAAATTCCCATTCAAAGAACAACACGTGGCATGGAGCTGTAATGGCTGCTGATAACTTGGCCAAAGTAGCTTCGTACAACAGAATAAATATAAATTTCAAACTTTTTTTCCTCCTAAATGAAGCATGAACTCCAAAAAGGGGAGAACAAAAAACATAGATATATATAAAAACAAAAAAAAAAAAAAAAACAAACGAAAATACCTCACAGTTTAACACAGGAAATTTGAATTAAGATTCATTCTTCAATTCTTGCTTTTCCCAAATATCAAAGCGAGTCGGCCTGCTAGGTAAATTCCCATTCAAAGAACAAACACGGCATGGAGCTGTAATGGCTGCTGATAACTTGGCCAAAGTAGCTTCGCATAACAGAATAAATATAAATTTCAAACTTTTTTTTTTTCCTCCTAAATGAAGCATGAACTCCAAAAAAGGGGGAGAACAAAACATAGATATATAAAAACAAAAAAAAAAAAAAAAAAAAAAACAAACGGAAAATACTCAATAGTTTAACACAGGAAATTTGAATTAAGATTCATTCTTTCAATTCTTGCTTTTCCCAAATATCAAAGCTGAGTCGGCCTGCTAGGTAAATTCCCATTCAAAGAACAACACGTGGCATGGAGCTGTAATGGCTGCTGATAACTTGGCCAAAGTAGCTTCGCATAACAGAATAAATATAAATTTCAAACTTTTTTTTTTTCCTCCTAAATGAAGCATGAACTCCAAAAAAGGGGGGGGGGGGGAGAACAAAAACATAGATATATATAAAAACAAAAAAAAAAAAAAAAAAAAACAAACGGAAAATACCTCACAGTTTAACACAGGAAATTTGAATTAAGATTCATTCTTTCAATTCTTGCTTTTCCCAAATATCAAAGCGAGTCGGCCTGCTAGGTAAATTCCCATTCAAAGAACAACACGTGGCATGGAGCTGTAATGGCTGCTGATAACTTGGCCAAAGTAGCTTCGCATAACAGAATAAATATAAATTTCAAACTTTTTTTTTTTTCTCCCTCCTAAATGAAGCATGAACTCCAAAAAAGGGGGGGGGGGAGAACAAAAACATAGATATATATAAAAACAAAAAAAAAAAAAAAAACAAACGGAAAATACCTCACAGTTTAACACAGGAAATTTGAATTAAGATTCATTCTTCAATTCTTGCTTTTCCCAAATATCAAAGCGAGTCGGCCTGCTAGGTAAATTCCCATTCAAAGAACAACACGTGGCATGGAGCTGTAATGGCTGCTGATAACTTGGCCAAAGTAGCTTCGCATAACAGAATAAATATAAATTTCAAACTTTTTTTTTTTTCCTCCTAAATGAAGCATGAACTCCAAAAAAGGGGGGGGGAGAACAAAAACATAGATATATATAAAAACAAAAAAAAAAAAAAAAAAAACAAACGGAAAATACCTCACAGTTTAACACAGGAAATTTGAATTAAGATTCATTTTTCAATTCTTGCTTTTCCCAAATATCAAAGCGAGTCGGCCTGCTAGGTAAATTCCCATTCAAAGAACAACACGTGGCATGGAGCTGTAATGGCTGCTGATAACTTGGCCAAAGTAGCTTCGCATAACAGAATAAATATAAATTTCCCCCAACTTTTTTTTTTTCCTCCTAAAATGAAGCATGAACTCCAAAAAAGGGGGGGGAGAACAAAAACATAGATATATATAAAAACAAAAAAAAAAAAAAAAAAAACAAACGGAAAAATTCACAGTTTAACACAGGAAATTTGAATTAAGATTCATTCTTCAAATTCTGCTTTTCCCAAATATCAAAGCGAGTCGGCCTGCTAGGCAAATTCCCATTCAAAGAACAACACGTGGCATGGAGCTGTAATGGCTGCCAGATAACTTGGCCAAAGTAGCTTCGCATAACAGAATAAATATAAATTTTTAAACTTTTTTTTTTTTTCCTCCTAAATGAAGCATGAACTCCTAAAAAGGGGGGAGAACAAAAACATAGATATATATAAAAACAAAAAAAAAAAAAAAAACAAACGGAAAATACCCTCACAGTTTAACACAGGAAATTTGAATTAAGATTCATTCTTCAATTCTTGCTTTTCCCAAATATCAAAGGAGTCGGTCGCTAGGTAAATTCCCATTCAAAGAACAACACGTGGCATGGAGCTGTAATGGCTGCTGATAACTTGGCCAAAGTAGCTTCTGCATAACAGAATAAATATAAATTTCAAACTTTTTTTTTCCTCCAAATGAAGCATGAACTCAAAAAAGGGGGGGAGAACAAAACATAGATATATATAAAAAAAAAAAAAAAAAAACAAACGGAAAATACCTCACAGTTTAACACAGGAAATTTGAATTAAGATTCATTCTTCAATTCTGCTTTTCCCAAATATCAAAGCGAGTCGGCCTGCTAGGTAAATTCCCATTCAAAGAACAACACGTGGCATGGAGCCAGTGCCGCTGATAACTTGGCTAAAGTAGCTTCGTACAACAGAATAAATATAAATTTCAAACTTTTTTTTTTCCCTCCCAAATGAAGCATGAACTCCAAAAAAAGGGGGGGAGAACAAAAACATAGATATATATATAAAAACAAAAAAAAAAAAAAAAAAAAAAAAACAAACGGAAAATACCTCACAGTTTAACACAGGAATTCTTGAATTAAGATTCATTCTTCAATTCTTGCTTTTCCCAAACATCAAGTTGAGTCGGCCTGCTAGGTAAATTCCCATTCAAAGAACAACACGTGGCATGGAGCTGTAATGGCTGCTGATAACTTGGCCAAAGTAGCTTCGCATAACAGAATAAATATAAATTTCAAACTTTTTTTTTCCTCCTAAATGAAGCATGAACTCCAAAAAAGGGGGGAGAACAAAACATAGATATATATAAAAACAAAAAAAAAAAAAAAAAAAAAACAAACGGAAAATACCTCAATAGTTTAACACAGGAAATTTGAATTAAGATTCATTCTTCAATTTCTTGCTTTTCCCAAAATATCAAAGCGAGTCGGCCTGCTAGGTAAATTTCCTATTCAAAGAACAAATATCAGAACGCATGTGGAGCTGTAATGGCTGCTGGATAACTCGGCCAAAGTAGCTTCGCATAACAGAATAAATATAAATTTCAAACTTTTTTTTTCCTCCTAAATGAAGCATGAACTCCAAAAAGGGGGGAGAACAAAAACATAGATATATATAAAAACAAAAAAAAAAAAAAAAAAACAAACGGAAAATACCCTCACAGTTTAACACAGGAAATGAATTTAAGATTCACTTTTCAATTCTTGCTTTTCCCAAATATCAAAGCGAGTCGGCCTGCTAGGTAAATTCCCATTCAAAGAACAACACGTGGTATGGAGCTGTAATGGCTGCTGATAACTTGGCCAAAGTAGCTTCCTGCATAACAGAATAAATATAAATTTCAAACTTTTTTTTTTCCTCCTAAATGAAGCATGAACTCCAAAAAGGGGGGGGGGAACAAACATAGATATATATAAAAACAAAAAAAAAAAAAAAAAAAACAAACGGAAAATACCTCACACAGTTTAACACAGGAAATTTGGACAATTCACATCTCATTCTTCACCCTTGCTTTTCCCAAATATCAAAGCGAGTCGGCCTGCTAGGTAAATTCCCATTCAAAGAACAACACGTGGCATGGAGCTGTAATGGCTGCTGATAACTTGGCCAAAGTAGCTTCGCATAACAGAATAAATATAAATTTCAAACTTTTTTTTTTCCTCCTAAATGAAGCATGAACTCCAAAAAGGGGGGGGGAGAACAAACATAGATATATATAAAAACAAAAAAAAAAAAAAAAAAACAAACGGAAAATACCTCACAGTTTAACACAGGAAATTTGAATTATGATTCATTTCAATTCTTGCTTTTCCCAAATATCAAAGCGAGTCGGCCTGCTAGGTAAATTCCCATTCAAAGAACAACACGTGGCATGGAGCTGTAATGGCTGCTGATAACTTGGCCAAAGTAGCTTCGCATAACAGAATAAATATAAATTTCAAACTTTTTTCTCCTAAATGAAGCATGAACTCCAAAAAAGGGGGGGGGGAGAACAAAACATAGATATATATAAAAACAAAAAAAAAAAAAAACAAACGGAAATACCCTCACAGTTTAACACAGGAAATTTGAATTAAGATTCATTCTTCAATTCTTGCTTTTCCCAAATATCAAAGCGGAGTCGGCCTGCTAGGTAAATTCCTCATTCAAAGAACAACACGTGGCATGGAGCTGTAATGGCTACATAACTTGCCAAAGTAGCTTCGCATAACAGAATAAATATAAATTTCAAACTTTTTTTTTTCCTAAATGAAGCATGAACTCCAAAAAGGGGGGGAGAACAAAAATTACAGATATATATAAAAAAAAAAAAAAAAAAAAAAAAAAAAACAAACGGAAAATACCTCACAGTTTAACACAGGAAATTTGAATTAAGATTCATTCTTCAATTCTTGCTTTTCCCAAATATCAAAGCGAGTCGGCCTGCTAGGTAAATTCCCATTCAAAGAACAACACGTGGCATGGAGCTGTAATGGCTGCTGATAACTTGGCCAAAGTAGCTTCGCATAACAGAATAAATATAAATTTCAAACTTTTTTTTTCCTCCTAAATGAAGCATGAACTCCAAAAAAAGGGGGGGGGGAGAACAAAACATAGATATATATAAAAACAAAAAAAAAAAAAAAAACAAACGGAAAATACCTCACAGTTTAACACAGGAAATTTGAATTAAGATTCATTCTTCAATTCTTGCTTTTCCCAAATATCAAAGCGAGTCGGCCTGCTAGGGTAAATTCCCATTCAAAGAACAACACGTGGTACGGAGCTGTAATGGCTGCTGATAACTTGGCCAAAGTAGCTTCGCATAACAGAATAAATATAAATTTCCAAACTTTTTTTTTTTCCTCCCAAATGGCTAATGAACCTGGAAAAAAGGGGGGGAGAACAAAAACATAGATATATAAAAAAAAAAAAAAAAAAAAAAAAAAAAAAAAAAAAACAAAACGGAAAATACCTCACAGTTTAACACAGGAAATTTGAATTAAGATTCATTCTTCAATTCTTGCTTTTCCCAAATATCAAAAGGAGTCGGCCTGCTAGGTAAATTCCCATTCAAGAACAACACGTGGCATGGAGCTGTAATGGCTGCTGATAACTTGGCCAAAGTAGCTTCGCATAACAGAATAAATATAATTTTAAACTTTTTTTTTTCCTCCTAACGAAGCATGAACTCCAAAAAAAGGGGGGGAGAGACAGAAAAAACATAGATATATATAAAAACAAAAAAAAAAAAAACAAACGGAAAATACCTCACAGTTTAACACAGGAAATTTGGAATTAAGACTATTCTTCAATTCTTGCTTTTCCCAAATATCAAAGCGAGTCGGCCTGTTCAGTAAATTCCCATTCAAAGAACAACACGTGGCATGGAGCTGTAATGGCTGCTGATAACTTGGCCAAAGTAGCTTCGCATAACAGAATAAATATAAATTTCAAAACTTTTTTTTTTCCTCCTAAATGAAGCATGAACTCCAAAAAAGGGGGGAGAACAAAAAACATAGATATATATAAAAACAAAAAAAAAAAAAAAAAAAACAAACGGAAAATACCTCACAGTTTAACACAGGAAATTTGAATTAAGATTCATTCTTCAATTCTTGCTTTTCCCAAATATCAAAGCGAGTCGGCCTGCTAGGGTAAATTCCCATTCAAAGAACAACACGTGGCATGGAGCTGTAATGGCTGGGGTTGATAACTTGGTCAAAGTAGCTTCGCATAACAGAATAAATATAAATTTCAAACTTTTTTTTTTCCTCCTAAATGAAGCATGAACTCCAAAAAAGGGGGGGGAGAAGAAAAACATAGATATATATAAAAACAAAAAAAAAAAAAAAAAACAAACGGAAAATACCTCACAGTTTAACACAGGAAATTTGAATTAAGATTCATTCTTCAATTCTTGCTTTTCCCAAATATCAAAGCGAGTCGGCCTGCTAGGTAAATCTCATTCAAAGAACAACACGTGGCATGGAGCTGTAATGGCTGCTGATAACTTGGCCAAAGTAGCTTCGCATAACAGAATAAATATAAATTTCAAACTTTTTTTTTTTCCTCCTAAATGAAGCATGAACTCCAAAAAGGGGGGGGAGAACAAAAAAACATAGATATATATAAAAAAACAAAAAAAAAAAAAAAAAAAACAAACGGAAAATACTCCTACAGTTTAACACAGGAAATTTGAATTAAGATTCATTCTTCAATTCTTGCTTTCCCAAATATCAAAGCGAGTCGGCCTGCTAGGTAAATTCCCATTCAAAGAACAACACGTGGCATGGAGCTGTAATGGCTGCTGATAACTTGGCCAAAGTAGCTTCGCATAACAGAATAAATATACCTCTAAACTTTTTTTTTTTCCTCCTAAATGAAGCATGAACTCCAAAAGGGGGGGAGAACAAACATAGATATATATAAAAACAAAAAAAAAAAAACAAACGGAAAATACCTCACAGTTTAACACAGGAAATTTGAATTAAGATTCATTCTTTTTCAATTCTTGCTTTTCCCAAATATCAAAGCGAGTCGGCCTGCTAGGTAAATTCCCATTCAAAGAACAACACGTGGCATGGAGCTGTAATGGCTGCTGATAACTTGGCCAAAGTAGCTTCGCATAACAGAATAAATATAAATCAAACTTTTTTCCTCCTAAATGAAGCATGAACTCCAAAAAAGGGGGGGGGAGAACAAAAACAGATATATATAAAAACAAAAAAAAAAAAAAAAACAAACGGAAAATACCTCACAGTTTAACACAGGAAATTTGAATTAAGATTCATTCTTCAATTCTTGCTTTTCCCAAATATCAAAGCGAGTCGGCCTGCTAGGTAAATCTCATTCAAAGAACAACACGTGGCATGGAGCTGTAATGGCTGCTGATAACTTGGCCAAAGTAGCTTCGCATAACAGAATAAATAGTAATTTCCAAACTTTTTTTTTTCCTCCTAAATGAAGTATGAACTCCAAAAAAAGGGGGGAGAACAAAAACATAGATATATATAAAAACAAAAAAAAAAAAAAAAAAAAAACAAAACGGAAAATACCTCACAGTTTAACACAGGAAATTTGAATTAAGATTCATTCTTCACTCCTTGCTTTTCCCACACTAAAGCGAGTCGGCCTGCTAGGTAAATTCCCATTCAAAGAACAACACGTGGCATGGAGCTGTAATGGCTGCTGATAACTTGGCCAAAGTAGCTTCGCATAACAGAATAAATATAAATTTCAAACTTTTTTTTTTTTCCTCCTAAAATGAAGCATGAACTCCAAAAAAAGGGGGGGGGGGGGGAGAACAAAAAACATAGATATATATAAAAACAAAAAAAAAAAAAAAAAAAACAAACGGAAAATACCTCACAGTTTAACACAGGAAATTTGAATTAAGATTCATTCTTCAATTCTTGCTTTTCCTGTAAATATCAAAGCGAGTCGGCTCAAGGGGTAAATTCCCATTCAAAGAACAACACGTGGCATGGAGCTGTAATGGCTGCTGATAACTTGGCCAAAGTAGCTTCGCATAACAGAATAAACATAAAATTTCAAACTTTTTTTTTCCTCCCAAATGAAGCATGAACTCCAAAAAGGGGGAGAACAAAAACATAGATATATATAAAAAAAAAAAAAAAAAAAAAAAAAACAAACGGAAAATACCTCACAGTTTAACACAGGAAATTTTAAATTCACATCTATTCTTCATCTTGCTTCAAATATCAAAGCGAGTCGGCCTGCTAGGTAAATTTCATTCAAAGAACAACACGTGTGGCATGGAGCTGTAATGGCTGCTGATAACTTGGCCAAAGTAGCTTCAGCATAACAGAATAAATATAAATTTCAAACTTTTTTTTTTTCCTCCTAAATGAAGCATGAACTCCAAAAAAAGGGGGAGAACAAACATAGATATATATAAAAACAAAAAAAAAAAAAAAAAACAAACGGAAAATACCTCACAGTTTAACACAGGAAATTTGAATTAAGATTCATTCTTCAATTCTTGCTTTTCCCAAATATCAAAGCGAGTCGGCCTGCTAGGTAAATTTCATTCAAAGAACAACACGTGGCATGGAGCTGTAATGGCTGCTGATAACTTGGCCAAAGTAGCTTCGCATAACAGAATAAATATAAATTTCAAACTTTTTTTTTTTTTCCTCCTAAATGAAGCATGAACTCAAAAAAAGGGGGGGAGAACAAAAACAGATATATATAAAAACAAAAAAAAAAAAAAAAAAAAAACAAACGGAAAATACCTCACAGTTTAACACAGGAAATTTGAATTAAGATTCATTCTTTCAATTTCTTGCTTTTCCCAAATATCAAAGCGAGTCGGCCTGCTAGGTAAATTCCCATTCAAAGAACAACACGTGGCATGGAGCTGTAATGGCTGCTGATACTTGGCCAAAGCAGCTTCGCATAACAGAATAAATATAAATTTCAAACTTTTTTTTTTTCCTCTAAATGAAGCATGAACTCCAAAAAAGGGGGGAGAACAAAAACATAGATATATATAAAAACAAAAAAAAAAAAAAACAAACGGAAAAATAATTTCACAGTTTAACACAGGAAATTTGAATTAAATTCACTTTTCAATTCTTGCTTTTCCAAGACAAAGGAAGCCTGGCCTGCTAGGTAAATTCCCATTCAAAGAACAACACGTGGCATGGAGCTGTAATGGCTGCTGATAACTTCACAAAAAGTAGCTTCTGCATAACAGAATAAATATAAATTTCAAACTTTTTTTTTCCTCCTAAAATGAAGCATGAACTCCAAAAAAAGGGGGGAGAAACAAAAAACAGATATATATAAAAACAAAAAAAAAAAAAAAAAACAAACGGAAAATAATTTACAGTTTAACACAGGAAATTTGAATTAGATCACATTTCTTCAATTCTTGCTTTTCCCAAATATCAAAGCGAGTCGGCCTGCTAGGTACTCCCCATTCAAAGAACAACACGTGGCATGGAGCTGTAATGGCTGCTGATAACTTGGCCAAAGTAGCTTCGCATAACAGAATAAATATAAATTTCAAACTTTTTTTTTCCCTCCTAAATGAAGCATGAACCCAAAAAGGGGGGGAGAACAAAAACATAGATATATATAAAAACAAAAAAAAAAAAAAAACAAACGGAAAATACCCTACAGTTTAACACAGGAAATTTGAATTAAGATTCATTCTTTCAATTCTGCTTTTCCCAAATATCAAAGCGAGTCGGCCTGCTAGGTAAATTCCCATTCAAGAACAACACGTGGCATGGAGCTGCAATGGTTGCCGATAACTTGGCCAAAGTAGCTTCGCATAACAGAATAAATATAAATTTGAATTTTTTTTTTCTCCTAAAAATGAAGTTACGAACTCCAAAAAAAGGGGGAGAACAACATAGATATATATAAAAACAAACAAAAAAAAAAAAAAAACAAACGGAAAATACCTCACAGTTTAACACAGGAAAATTTGAATTAAGATTCATTCTTCAATTCTTGCTTTTCCCAAATATCAAAGCGAGTCGGCCTGCTAGGTAAATTCCCATTCAAAGAACAACACGTGGCATGGAGCTGTAATGGCTGCCGATAACTTGGCCAAAGTAGCTTCGCATAACAGAATAAATATAAATTTCAAACTTTTTTTTTTTCCTCCTAAATGAAGCATGAACTCCAAAAAAAGGGGGGAGAAACAAAAACATAGATATATATAAAAACAAAAAAAAAAAAAAAACAAACGGAAAATACCTCCACAGTTTAACACAGGAAATTTGAATTAAGATTCATTCTTCAATTTTGCTTTTCCCAAATATCAAAGCGAGTCGGCCTGCTAGGTAATCTCCATTCAAAGAACAACACGTGGCATGGAGCTGTAATGGCTAGCGATAACTTGGCCAAAGTAGCTTCTGCATAACAGAATAAATATAAATTTCAAACTTTTTTTTTTCCTCCCAAATGAAGCATGAACTCCAAAAAGGGGGGGGGGAGAACAAAAACATAGATATATATAAAAACAAAAAAAAAAAAAAAAAAAAAACAAACGGAAAATACCTCACAGTTTAACACAGGAAATTTGAATTAAGATTCATTTCTTCAATCTCTTGCTTTTCCCAAATATCAAAGCGAGTCGGCCTGCTAGGTAAATTCCCATTCAAAGAACAACACGTGGTATGGAGCTGTAATGGCTGCTGATAACTTGGCCAAAAGTAGCTTTGTGATAACAGAATAAATATAAATTTCAAACTTTTTTTTTTCCTCCTAAATGAAGCATGAACTCCAAAAAAAGGGGGGGGGGGGGAGAACAAAAACATAGATATATATAAAAAACAAAAAAAAAAAAAAAAAAAAAACAAAACGGAAAATACCTCACAGTTTAACACAGGAAATTTGAATTAAGATTCATTCTTCAATCTCTTGCTTTTCCCAAATATCAAAGTGAGCTTGGCCTGCTAGGTAAATTCATTCAAAGAACAACACGTGGCATGGAGCTGTAATGGCTGCTGATAACTTGGCCAAAGTAGCTTCGCATAACAGAATAAATATACCCTAAACTTTTTTTTTTTTCCTCCCAAATGAAGCATGAACTCCAAAAAAAGGGGGGGGGGGAGAACAAAAACATAGATATATATAAAAACAAAAAAAAAAAAAAAAACAAACGGAAAATACCTCACAGTTTAACACAGGAAATTTGAATTAAGATTCATTCTTCACCTCTGCTTTTCCCAAATATCAAAGCGAGTCGGCCTGCTAGGTAAATTCCCATTCAAAGAACAAACACGTGCATGGAGCTGTAATGGCTGCTGATAACTTGGCCAAAGTAGCTTCGCATAACAGAATAAATATGTCTCAAACTTTTTTTTTTCCCTCCTAAATGAAGTACGAACTCCAAAAAAGGGGGGGGGGGGAGAACAAAAACATAGATATATATAAAACAAAAAAAAAAAAAAAAAAAACAAACGGAAAATACCCTCACAGTTTAACACAGGAAATTTGAATTAAGATTCACTAATTTTGCTTTTCCCAAATATCAAAGCGAGTCGGCCTGCTAGGTAAATTCCCATTCAAAGAACAACACGTGGCATGGAGCTGTAATGGCTGCTGATAACTTGGCCAAAGTAGCTTCGCATAACAGAATAAATATAAATTTCAAACTTTTTTTTTTTCTCCTAAATGAAGCATGAACTCCAAAAAAGGGGGGGGGGGGGAGAACAAAAAACATAGATATATATAAAAACAAAAAAAAAAAAAAAAAAAAAAACAAACGGAAAATACCTCACAGTTTAACACAGGAAATTTGAATTAAGATTCATTCTTCAATTCTTGCTTTTCCCAAATATCAAAGCGAGTCGGCCTGCTAGGTAAATTCCCATTCAAAGAACAACACGTGGCATGGAGCTGTAATGGCTGCTGATAACTTGGCCAAAGTAGGCTTCGCATAACAGAATAAATATAAATTTCAACTTTTTTTTTTTTCCTCCTAAATGAAGCATGAACTCCAAAAAAAGGGGGGGGGGGAGAACAAAAACATAGATATATAAAAACAAAAAAAAAAAAAAAAAACAAACGGAAAATACCTCACAGTTTAACACAGGAAATTTGAATTAAGATTCATTCTTCAATTTTGTTTTTCCCAAATATCAAAAGCTGAGTCGGCCTGCTAGGTAAATTCTATCAAAGAACAACACGTGGCATGGAGCTGTAATGGCTGCTGATAACTTGGCCAAAGTAGCTTCGCATAACAGAATAAATATAAATTTCAAACTTTTTTTTCCTCCTAAATGAAGCATGAACTCCAAAAAAAGGGGGGGAGAACAAAACATAGATATATATAAAAACAAAAAAAAAAAAACAAACGGAAAATACCTCACAGTTTAACACAGGAAATTTTGAATTAAGATTCATTCTTCACCTCTTGCTTTTCCCAAATATCAAAAGCGAGTCGGCCTGCTAGGGTAAATTCTATCAAAGAACAACACGTGGCATGGAGCTGTAATGGCTGCTGAGAATTTGGCCAAAGTAGCTTCGCAGCATAACAGAATAAATATAAATTTCAAACTTTTTTTTTTTCCTCCTAAATGAAGGCTGAACCCAAAAAGGGGGGAGAACAAAACAGATATATATAAACAAAAAAAAAAAAAAAAAAAAAAACAAACGGAAAATACCTCACAGTTTAACACAGGAAATTTGAATTAAGATTCATTCTTCAATTCTTGCTTTTTCCCAAATATCAAAGAGTCGGCCTGCTAGGTAAATTCCCATTCAAAGAACAACACGTGGCATGGAGCTGTAATGGCTGCTGATAACTTGGCAAAGTAGCTTCACATAACAGAATAAATATAAATTTCAAACTTTTTTTTTTCCTCCTAAATGAAGCATGAACTCCAAAAAAGGGGGGGGGGAGAACAAAAACATAGATATATATAAAAACAAAAAAAAAAAAACAAACAGGAAAATACCTCACAGATTCCTTACAGGAAATTTGAATTAAGGTCATTCTTCTGAATTCTTGCTTTTCCCAAATATCAACCGAGTCGGCCTGCTAGGTAAATTCCCATTCAAAGAACAACACGTGGCATGGAGCTGTAATGGCTGCTGATAACTTGGCCAAGTAGCTTCGCATAACAGAATAAATATAAATTTCAAACTTTTTTTTTCCTCCTAAATGAAACATAGACTCCAAAAGGGGGGGAGAACAAAAACATAGATATATATAAAAACAAAAAAAAAAAAAAAAAAACAAACGGAAAATACCTCACAGTTTAACACAGGAAATTTGAATTAAGATTCATTCTTCCAATTCTGTAACTTTTTAAATATCAAGCGAGTCGGCCTGCTAGGTAAATTCCATTCAAGACAACACGTGGCATGGAGCTGTAATGGCTGCTTATGCTTGGCCAAAGTAGCTTCATAACAGATAATGTCATTAAACTTTTTTTTTTCCTCCTAAATGAAGCATGAACTCCAAAAAGGGGGGGAGAACAAAAACATAGATATATATAAAAACAAAAAAAAAAAAAACAAACGGGGAAAATACCTCACAGTTTAACACAGGAAATTTGAATTAAGATTCATTCTTCAATTCTTGCTTTTCCCAAATATCCAAACAAGTCGGCCTGCTAGGTAAATTCCCATTCAAAGAACAACACGTGGCATTAGACTTAATAATGGCTGCTGATAACTTAGCCAAAAGTAACTAGCATAACAGAATAAATATAAATTTCAAACTTTTTTTTCCTCCTAAATGAAGCATGAACTCCAAAAAAGGGGGGGGGGGAGAACAAAAACATAGATATATATAAAAACAAAAAAAAAAAAAAAAAAAAACAAACAGAAAATACCTCACAGTTTAACACAGGAAATTTGAATTAAGATTCATTCTTCAATTCTTGCTTTTCCCAAATATCAAAGCAGATGGCCTGCTAGGTAAATTCCCATTCAAAGAACAACACGTGGCATGGAGCTGTAATGGCTGCTGATAACTTGGCCAAAGTAGCTTCGCATAACAGAGGCTTAAATATAAATTTCAAACTTTTTTTTCCTCCTAAATGAAGCATGAACTCCAAAAAAAGGGGGGGGAGAACAAAAACATAGATATATATAAAAACAAAAAAAAAAAAAAAAAAAAAACAAACGGAAAATACCTCACAGTTTAACACAGGAAATTTGAATTAGATTCATTCTTCAATTCTTGCTTTTCCCAAATATCAAAGCGAGTCGGCCTGCTAGGTAAATTCCCATTCAAAGAACAACACGTGGCATGGAGCTGTAATGGCTGCTGATAACTTGGCCAAAGTAGCTTCGCATAACAGAATAAATATAAATTTCAAACTTTTTTTTTTCCTCTAAATGAAGCATGAACTCCAAAAAGGGGGGGAGAACAAAAACATAGATATATATAAAAACAAAAAAAAAAAAAAAAAAAAAAACAAACGGAAAATACCTCACAGTTTAACACAGGAAATTTGAATTAAGATTCATTCTTCAATTGCTGCTTTTCCCAAATATCAAAGCGAGTCGGCCTGCTAGGTAAATTCCCATTCAAAGAACAACACGTGGCATGGAGCTGTAATGGCTGCTGATAACTTGGCTAGTAGCTTCACCATAACAGAATAAATATAAATTTCAAACTTTTTTTCACTCCTAAATGAAGCATGAACTCCAAAAAAGGGGGGAGAACAAAAACAGATATATATAAAAACAAAAAAAAAAAAAAAAACAAACGGAAAATACCTCACAGTTTAACACAGGAAATTTGAATTAAGATTCATTCTTCAATTCTTGCTTTTCCCAAATATCAAAGCGAGTCGGCCTGCTAGGTAAATTCCCATTCAAAGAACAACACGTGGCATGGAGCTGTAATGGCTGCTGATAACTGGCCAAAGTAACTTCGCATAACAGAATAAATATAAATTTCAAAGCTTTTTTTTTTTCATAAATGAAGCATGAACTCAAAAAAAGGGGGGGGGAGAGACAAAAACAGATATATATAAAAACAAAAAAAAAAAAAAAAAACAAACGGAAAATACCTCACAGTTTAACACAGGAAATTTGAATTAAGATTCATTCTTCAATTCTTGCTTTTCCCAAATATCAAAGCGAGTCGGCCTGCTAGGTAAATTCCCATTCAAAGAACAACACGTGGCATGGAGCTGTAATGGCTGCTGATAACTTGGCCAAAGTAGCTTCGCATAACAGAATAAATATAAATTTCAAACTTTTTTTTTTTCCTCCTAAATGAAGCATGAACTCCCAAAAAAGGGGAGGAGAACAAAAACATAGATATATGTAAAAACAAAAAAAAAAAAAAAAAAAACAAACGGAAAATACCTCACAGTTTAACACAGGAAATTTGGTCAGATTCATTCTTCAATTCTTGCTTTTCCCAAATATCAAGCAGAGTCGGCCTGCTAGGTAATTCCCATTCAAAGAACAACACGTGGCATGGAGCTGTAATGGCTGCTGATAACTTGGCAAAGTAGCTTCATAACAACAGAATAAATATAAATTTCAAACTTTTTTTCCTCCTAAATGAAACATGAACTCCAAAAAAGGGGGGGAGAAATTAAAACATAGATATATATAAAAACAAAAAAAAAAAAAAAAAAAAAACAAACGGAAAATACCTCACAGTTTAACACAGGAAATTTGAATTAAGATTCATTCTTCAATTCTTGCTTTTCCCAAATATCAAAGCAAAGGTCGGCCTGCTAGAGCAGAATTCCCATTCAAAGAACAACACGTGGCATGGGGCTGTAATGGCTGCTGATAACTTGGCCAAAGTAGCTTCGCATAACAGAATAAATATAAATTTCAAACTTTTTTTTTCCTCCTAAATGAAGCATGAACTCCAAAAGAGGGGGGGAGAACAAAAACATAGATATATATAAAAACAAAAAAAAAAAAAAAAAAAACAAACGGAAAATACCCTCTACAGTTTAACACAGGAAATTTGAATTAAGATTCAAATTTCTTTCCAATTCTTGCTTTTCCCAAATATCAAAGCAGAGTCGGCCTGCTAGGTAAATTCCCATTCAAAGAACAACACGTGGCATGGAGCTGTAATGGCTGCTGATAACTTGGCCAAAGTAGCTTCGCATAACAGAATAAATATAAATTTCAAACTTTTTTTTTCCTCCTAAATGAAGCATGAACTCCAAAAAGGGAGGAGAACAAAAACATAGATATATATAAAAACAAAAAACAAAAAAAAAAAAAAAACAAACGAAATACCTCACAGTTTAACACAGGAAATTTGAATTAAGATTCATTCTTCAATTCTTGCTTTTCCCAAATATCAAAGCGAGTCGGCCTGCTAGGTAAATTCCCATTCCAAAGGGTAACACGTGGCATGGAGCTGTAATGGCTGCTGATAACTGGCCAGTAGCTTCGCATAACAGAATAAATATAAATTTCAAACTTTTTTTTCCTCCTAAATGAAGCATGAACTCCAAAAAAAGGGAGAACAAAAACATAGATATATATAAAAACAAAAAAAAAAAAAAAAAAAAAAAAAAAACAAACGGAAAAATACCCTACAGTTTAACACAGGAAATTTGAATTAAGATTCATTCTTCAATTCTTGCTTTTCCCAAATATCAAAGCGAGTCGGCCTGCTAGGTAAATTCCCATTCAAAGAACAACACGTGGCATGGAGCTGTAATGGCTGCTGATAACTTGGCCAAAGTAGCTTCATAACAGAATAAATATAAATTTCAAACTTTTTTTTTCCTCCTAAATGAAGCATGAACTCCAAAAAAGGGGGGGGGAGAACAAAAACATAGATATATATAAAAACAAAAAAAAAAAAAAAAAAAAAACAAACGGAAAATACCTCACAGTTTAACACAGGGAAATTTGGAATTAAGATTCATTCTTCAATTCTTGCTTTTCCCAAATATCCGTGAGTCGGCCTGCAAGAGTGATTCCCATTCAAAGAACAACACGTGGCATGGAGCTGTGTCAACTTGCTGATAGCTTAGCCAAAGTAGCTTCGCATAACAGAATAAATATAAATTTCAAACTTTTTCCTCCTAAATGAAGCATGAACTCCAAAAAAGGGGGGAGAACAAAAACATAGATATATATAAAAACAAAAAAAAAAAAAAAAAAAAAAAACAAACGGAAAATACCTCACAGTTTAACACAGGAAATTTGAATTAAGATTCATTCTTCAATTCTTGCTTTTCCCAAATATCAAAGCGAGTCGGCCTGCTAGGTAAATTCCCATTCAAAGAACAACACGTGGCATGGAGCTGTAATGGCTGCTGATAACTTGGCCAAAGTAGCTTCGCATAACAGAATAAATATAAATTTCAAACTTTTTTTTTTTTCCTCCTAAATGAAGCATGAACTCCAAAAAAAAGGGGGGGGGAGAACAAAAACATAGATATATATAAAAACAAAAAAAAAAAAAAAAAAAACAAACGGAAAATACCTCACGGTTTACTTTAAGGAAATTTGAATTAAGATTCATTCTTCAATTCTTGCTTTCCCAAATATCCAAAGCGAGTCGGCCTGCTAGGTAATTCCCATTCCAAAGAACAACACGTGGCATGGAGCTGTAATGGCTGCTGATAACTTGGCCAAAGTAACTTCATAACAGAATAAATATAAATTTCAAACTTTTTTCCTCCTAAATGGGCTTGCAGACTCCAAAAAAAGGGAGAACAAAACATAGATATATATAAAAACAAACAAAAAAAAAAAACAAATGATACCTCACAGTTGCTTACAGGAAATTTGAATTAAGATTCATTCTTCAATTCTTGCTTTTCCCAAATATCAAAGCGAGTCGGCCTGCTAGGTAAATTCCCATTCCAAAGAACAACACGTGGCATGGAGCTGTAATGGCTGCTGATAACTTGGCCAAAGTAGCTTCGCATAACAGAATAAATATAAATTTCAAACTTTTTCCTCCTAAATGAAGCATGAACTCCAAAAAAGGGGGGGGGGAGAACAAAAACATAGATATATATAAAAACAAAAAAAAAAAAAACAAACGGAAAATACCTCACAGTTTAACACAGGAAATTTGAATTAAGATTCATTCTTCAATTCTTGCTTTTCCCAAATATCAAAGCGAGTCGGCCTGCTAGGTAAATTCCCATTCAAAGAACAACACGTGGCATGGAGCTGCTTGTGTCACTGATAACTTGGCCAGTAGCTTCATAAGCGCAGAATAAATATAAATTTCAAACTTTTTTTTTCATCTAAATGAAGCATGAACTCCAAAAAAAGGGGGGGGGAGAACAAAAACATAGATATATATAAAAACAAAAAAAAAAAACAAACGGAAAATACCTCACAGTTTAACACAGGGGAAATTTGAATTAAGATTCTGTTCTTAATTCTTGCTTTTCCCAAATATCAAAGCGAGTCAAGCCTGCTAGGTAAATTCCCATTCAAAGAACAACACGTGGCATGGAGCTGTAATGGCTGCTGATAACTTGGCCAAAGTAACTTCGCATAACAGAATAAATATAAATTTCAAACTTTTTTTTTCCTCCTAAATGAAGCATGAACTCCAAAAAAAGGGGGGGAGAACAAAAACATAGATATATATAAAAACAAAAAAAAAAAAAAAAAAAACAAACGGAAAATACCTCACAGTTTAACACAGGAAATTTGAATTAAGATTCATTCTTCAATTCTTGCTTTTCCCAAATATCAAAACGAGTCGGCCTGCTAGGTAAATTCCCATTCAAAGAACAACACGTGGCATGGAGCTGTAATGGCTGCTGATAACTTGGCCAAAGTAGCTTCTTATAACAGAATAAATATAAATTTCAAGCTTTTTTTTTCCTCTAAATGAAGCATGAACTCCAAAAAGGGGGGGGGGAGAACAAAAACATAGATATATATAAAAACAAAAAAAAAAAAAAAACAAACGGAAAATACCTCACAGTTTAACACAGGAAATTTGAATTAAGATTCATTCTGTGAATTCTTGCTTTTCCCAAATATCAAAGCGAGTCGGCCTGCTAGGTAAATTCCCATTCAAAGAACAACACGTGGCATGGAGCTGTAATGGCTGCTGATAACTTGGCCAAAGTAGCTTCGCACTTAACAGAATAAATATAAATTTCAAACTTTTTTTTTTTTCCTCTAAATGAAGCATGAACTCCAAAAGGGGGGAGAACAAAAACATAGATATATATAAAAACAAAAAAAAAAAAAAAAAAAAACAAACGGAAAATACCTCACAGTTTAACACAGGAAATTTGAATTAAGATTCATTCTTCAATTCTTGCTTTACAAATATCCGGCGGAAGTCGGCCTGCTAGAGTGAGATTCCCATTCAGAACAACACGTGGCATGGAGCTGTAATGGCTGCTGATAACTTGGCCAAAGTAGCTTCGCATAACAGAATAAATATAAATTTCAAACTTTTTTTTTTTTCCTCCTAAATGAAGCATGAACTCAAAAAAAGGGGGGGGGGGAGAACAAAAACATAGATATATATAAAAACAAAAAAAAAAAAAAAAAACAAACAGAAAATACCTCACAGTTTAACACAGGAAATTTGAATTAAAGATTCATTCTTCAATTCTTGCTTTTCCCAAATATCAACAGAGTCGGCCTGCTAGGTAAATTCCCATTCAAAGACAACACGTGGCATGGAGCTGTAATGGCTAACTGATAACTTAGAAAAGCTGAGGAAAGCAGCTTCGCATAACAGAATAAATATAAATTTCAAACTTTTTTCCTCCTAAATGAAGCATGAACTCCAAAAAAGGGAGAACAAAAACATGAATATATATAAAACAAAAAAAAAAAAAAAAACAAACGGAAAATACCTCACAGTTTAACACAGGAAATTTGAATTAAATTCATTCTTCAATTCTTGCTTTTACAAATATCAAAGCAGTCAATATATGAGTAGAATTCCCATTCAAAGAACAACATGGCATGGAGCTGTAATGGCTGCTGATAACTTGGCCAAAGTAGCTTCGCATAACAGAATAAATATAAATTTCAAACTTTTTTTTTCCTCCTAAATGAAGCATGAACTCCAAAAAAAGGGGGGGGGAGAACAAAAACATAGATATATATAAAAACAAAAAAAAAAAAAAAAAACAAACGGAAAATACCTCACAGTTCTGCAGAAATTTGAATTAAGATTCATTCTTCAATTCTTGCTTTTCCCAAATATCAAGAAAACGAGTCGGCCTGCTAGGTAAATTCCCATTCAAAGAACAACACGTGGCATGGAGCTGTAATGGCTGCTGATAACAGCCCAAGAAATGCTTCGCATAACAGAATAAATATAAATTTCAAACTTTTTTTTTCCTCCTAAATGAAGCATGAACTCCAAAAAGGAGAGGAACAAAAACATAGATATATATATAAAAACAAAAAAAAAAAACAAAAAAACAAACGGAAAATACCTCACAGTTTAACACAGGAAATTTGAATTAAGATTCATTCTTCAATTCTTTCTTTTCCCAAATATCAACATAGTCGGCCTGCTAGGTAAATTCCCATTCAAAGAACAACACGTGGCATGGAGCTGTAATGGCTGCTGATAACTTGGCCAAAGTAGCTTCGCATAACAGAATAAATATAAATTTCAAACTTTTTTTTTTTCCTCCTAAATGAAGCATGAACTCCAAAAAGGGGGAGAACAAAAACATAGATATATATAAAAACAAAAAAAAAAAAAAAAAAAAACAAACGGAAAATACCTCACAGTTTAACACAGGAAATTTGAATTAAGATTCATTCTTCAATTCTTGCTTTTCCAAATATCAAAGCGAGTCACTCATAAATTCCCATTCAAAGAACAACACGTGGCATGGAGCTGTAATGGCTGCTGATAACTTGGCCAAAGTAGCTTCTGCATAACAGAATAAATATAAATTTCAAACTTTTTTTTTTTTTTTTTCCCTCCTAAATGAAGCATGAACTCCAAAAAAGGGGGGGGGGGAGAACAAAAAACATAGATATATATAAAACAAAAAAAAAAAAAAAACAAACGGAAAATACCTCACAGTTTAACACAGGAAATTTGAATTAAGATTCATTCTTCAATTCTTTGCTTTTCCCAAATATCAAAGCGAGTCGGCCTGCTAGGTAAATTCCCATTCAAAGAACAACACGTGGCATGGAGCTGTAATGGCTGCTGATAACTTGGCCAAAGTAGCTTCGCCAACAGAATAAATATAAAATTTCAAACTTTTTTTTCCTCCCAAATGAAGCATGAACTCCAAAAAAGGGGGGGAGAACAAAATATAGATATATATAAAAACAAAAAAAAAAAAAAACAAACTGAAAATACCTCAATAGTTTAAATACAGGAAATTTGAAATTTAAGATTCATTCTTCAATTCTTGCTTTTCCCAAATATCAAAGCGAGTCGGCCTGCTAGGGTAAATTCCCATTCAAAGAACAACATGGCAATAAGGAGCTGTAATGGCTGCTGATAATCTACAAAGTAGCTTCTGCATAACAGAATAAATATAAATTTCAAACTTTTTTTTTTTTCCTCCTAAATGAAGCATGAACTCCAAAAAGGGGGGGGGAGAACAAAAACAGATATATATAAAAACAAAAAAAAAAAACGAAAATACCTCACAGTTTAACACAGGAAATTTGAATTAAGATTCATCTTCAATTTCTTGCTTTTCCCAAATATCAAAGCGAGTCGGCCTGCTAGGTAAATTCCCATTCAAAGAACAACACGTGGCATGGAGCTGTAATGGCTGCTGATAACTTGGCCAAAGTAGCTTGCATAACAGAATAAATATAAATTTCAAACTTTTTTTTTTCCTCCTAAATGAAGCATGCCAACTCCAAAAAGGGGGGAGAACAAAAACATAGATATATATAAAAACAAAAAAAAAAAAAAAAAAAACGGAAAATACCTCACAGTTTAACACAGGAAATTTGAATTAAGATTCATTCTTCAATTCTTGCTTTTCCCAAATATCAAAGCGAGTCGGCCTGCTAGGTAAATTCCCATTCAAAGAACAACACGTGGCATGGAGCTGTAATGGCTGCTGATAACTTGGCCAAAGTAGCTTCGCATAACAGAATAAATATAAATTTCCAAACTTTTTTTTTTCCTCCTAAATGAAGCATGAACTCCAAAAAAAAAAGGGGGGGAGAATAAAAACATAGATATATATAAAAACAAAAAAAAAAAAAAAAAAAAAAAAAAAACAAACGGAAAATACCTCACAGTTTAACACAGGAAATTTGAATTAAGATTCATTCTCTCAATTCTTGCTTTTCCCAAATATCAAAGCGAGTCGGCCTGCTAGGTAAATTCCCATTCAAAGAACAACACGTGGCATGGAGCTGTAATGGCTGCTGATAACTTGGCCAAAGTAGCTTCGCATAACAGAATAAATATAAATTTCAAACTTTTTTTTTCCTCCTAAATGAAGCATGAACTCCAAAAAAGGGGGGGAGAACAAAAACATAGATATATATAAAAACAAAAAAAAAAAAAAAAACAAACGGAAAATACCTCACAGTTTAACACAGGAAATTGAATTAAGATTCATTCTTTCAATTCTTGCTTTTCCCAAATATCAAAGCGAGTCGGCTCAAGTTAGGTAAATTCCCATTCAAAGAACAACACGTGGCATGGAGCTGTAATGGCTGGGTTGATAACTTGGCCAAAGTAGCTTCGCATAACAGAATAAATATAAATTTCAAACTTTTTTTTTTCCTCCTAAATGAAGCATGAACTCCAAAAAAAGGGGGAGAACAAAACATAGATATATATAAAAAAACAAAAAAAAAAAAAAAAACAAACGGAAAATACCTCACAGTTTAACACAGGAAATTTGAATTAAGATTCATTCTTCAATTCTTGCTTTTCCCAAATATCAAAGTGAGTCGGCCTGCTAGTAAATTCCCATTCAAAGAACAACACGTGGCATGGAGCTGTAATGGCTGACAATTGGCCAAAGTAGCTTCGCATAACAGAATAAATATAAATTTCAAACTTTTTTTTTTCCTCCTAAATGAAGCATGAACTCCAAAAAGGGGGGGGAGAACAAAAACATAGATATATATAAAAACAAAAAAAAAAAACAAACGGAAAATACCTCACAGTTTAACACAGGAAATTTGAATTAAGATTCATTCTTCAATTCTTGCTTTTCCCAAATATCAAAGCGAGTCGGCCTGCTAGGTAAATTCCCATTCAAAAGAACACCACGTGGCATGGAGCTGTAATGGCTGCTGATAATTCTGGCCAAAGTAGTCAGCATAACAGAATAACAGAAATTTCAAACTTTTTTTTTCCTCCTAAATGAAGCATGAACTCCAAAAAAGGGGGGGAGAACAAAAACATAGATATATATAAAAACAAAAAAAAAAAAAAAACAAAACGGAAAATACCTCACAGTTTAACACAGGAAATTTGAATTAAGATTCATTCTTTCAATTTTTGCTTTCCCAAATAACATCAAAGCAGTCACCTGCTAGGTAACTTCATTCAAAGAACAACACGTGGCATGGAGCTGTAATGGCTGGGGTTGGGATAACTTTGCCAAAGTAGCTTCGCATAACAGAATAAATATAAATTTCAAACTTTTTTTTTTCCTCCTAAATGAAGCATGAACTCCAAAAAAAGGGGGGGGGAGACAAAAACATAGATATATATAAAAACAAAAAAAAAAAAAAAAACAAACGGAAAATACCTCACAGTTTAACACAGGAAATTTGAATTAAGATTCATTCTTCAATTCTTGCTTTTCCCAAATATCAAAGCGAGTCGGCCTGCTAGGTAAAATCTCCCATTCAAAGAACAACACGTGGCATGGAGCTGTAATGGCTGCTGATAACTTGGCCAAAGTAGCTTCGCATAACAGAATAAATATAAATTTCAAACTTTTTTTTTTTTCCTCCAAATGAAGCATGAACTCCAAAAAGGGGGGAGAACAAAAACATAGATATATATAAAAACAAAAAAAAAAAAAAAAAAAAAAACAAACGGAAAATACCTCACAGTTTAACACAGGAAATTTGAATTAAGATTCATTCTTCAATTCTTGCTTTTCCCAAATATCAAAGCGAGTCGGCCTGCTAGGTAAATTCCATTCAAAGAACAAACACGTGGCATGGAGCTGTAATGGCTGCTGATAACTTGGCCAAAGTAGCTTCGCATAACAGAATAAATATAAATTTCAAACTTTTTTTTTTTTCCTCCTAAATGAAGCATGAACTCCAAAAAAGGGGGGGGAGAACAAACATAGATATATATAAAAACAAAAAAAAAAAAAAAAAAAAACAAACGGAAAATACCTCACAGTTTAACACAGGAAATTTGAATTAAGATTCATTCTTCACCCTTGCTTTTCCCAAATATCAAAGCGAGTCGGCTCAAGTTAGTAAATTCCCATTCAAAGAACAACACGTGGCATGGAGCTGTAATGGCTGCTGATAACTTGGCCAAAGTAGCTTCGCATAACAGAATAAATATAAATTTCAAACTTTTTTTTTTCCTCCTAAATGAAGCCACGAACTCCAAAAAAAAGGGGGGGGGGGGAGAACAAAACATAGATATATAAAAAAACAAAAAAAAAAAAAAAAAAAAAACAAACGGAAAATACCTCACAGTTTAACACAGGAAATTTGAATTAAGATTCATTCTTCAATTCTTGCTTTTCCCAAATATCAAAGCGAGTCGGCCTGCTAGGTAAATTCCCATTCAAAGAACAACACGTGGCATGGAGCTGTAATGGCTGCTGATAACTTGGCCAAAGTAGCTTCGCATAACAGAATAAATATAAATTTCAAACTTTTTTTTTTCCTCCTAAATGAAGCATGAACTCCAAAAAAAGGGGGGGAGAACAAAAACATAGATATATATAAAAACAAAAAAAAAAAAAAAACAAACGGAAAATACCTCACAGTTTAACACAGGAAATTTGAATTAAGATTCATTCTTCAATTCTTGCTTTTCCCAAATATCAAAGCGAATGGCCTGCTAGGTAAATTCCCATTCAAAGAACAACACGTGGCATGGAGCTGTAATGGCTGCTGATAACTTGGCCAAAGAAGCCTTCGCATGAACAGAATAAATATAAATTTCAAACTTTTTTTTTCCTCCCAAATGAAGCATGAACTCCAAAAAAGGGGGGGGGGGGGGGGGAGAACAAAAATGATAGATATATATAAAAACAAAAAAAAAAAAAAAAAAAAAAAAAAAACAAACGGAAAATACCTCAATAGTTTAACACAGGAAATTTGAATTAAGATTCATTCTTCAATTCTTGCTTTTCCCAAATATCAGCATGGCCTGCTAGGTAAATTCCCATTCAAAGAACAACACGTGGCATGGAGCTGTAATGGCTGCTGATAACTTGGCCAAAGTAGCTTCGCATAACAGAATAAATATAAATTTCAAACTTTTTTTTTTTCCTCCTAAATGAAGCATGAACTCCAAAAAGGGGGGGGGGGAGAACAAAAACATAGATATATATAAAAACAAAAAAAAAAAAAAAAAAACAAACGGAAAATACCTCACAGTTTAACACAGGAAATTTGAATTAAGATTCATTCTTCACCTCTTGCTTTTCCCAAATATCAAAGCGAGTCGGCCTGCTAGGTAAATTCCCATTCAAAGAACAACACGTGGCATGGAGCTGTAATGGCTGCTGATAACTTGGCCAAAGTAGCTTCGCATAACAGAATAAATATAAATTTCAAACTTTTTTTTTCCTCCTAAATGAAGCATGAACTCCAAAAAAAGGGGGGGGAGAACAAAACATAGATATATATAAAAACAAAAAAAAAAAAAAAAAACAAACGGAAAATACCTCACAGTTTAACACAGGAAATTTGAATTAAGATTCATTCTTCAATTCTTGCTTTTCCCAAATATCAAAGCGAGTCTGGCCTGCTAGGTAAATTCCCATTCAAAGAACAACACGTGGCATGGAGCTGTAATGGCTGCTGATAACTTGGCCAAAGTAGCTTTGCATAACAGAATAAATATAAATTTCAAACTTTTTTTTTTCTCCTAAATGAAGCATGAACTCCAAAAAGGGGGGAGAACAAAACAGATATATATAAAAACAAAAAAAAAAAAAAAAACAAACGGAAAATACCTCACAGTTTAACACAGGAAATTTGAATTAAGATTCATTCTTCAATTCTTGCTTTTCCCAAATATCAAAGCGAGTCGGCCTGCTAGGTAAATTCCCATTCAAAGAACAACACGTGTGGCATGGAGCTGTAATGGCTGCTGATAACTTGGCCAAAGTAGCTTCGCATAACAGAATAAAAAAACAAATTTCAAACTTTTTTTTTTTCTCCTAAATGAAGCATGAACTCCAAAAAAAGGGGGGGGGAGAACAAAAACAGATATATAAAAACAAAAAAAAAAAAAAAAAAAAAACAAACGGAAAATACCTCACAGTTTAACACAGGAAATTTGAATTAAGATTCATTCTTCAATTCTTGCTTTTCCCAAATATCAAAGCGAGTCGGCCTGCTAGGTAAATTCCCATTCAAAGAACAACACGTGGCATGGAGCTGTAATGGCTGCTGATAACTTGGCCAAAGTAGCTTCGCATAACAGAATAAATATACCCTCAAACTTTTTTTTTCCTCCTAAATGAAGCATGAACTCCAAAAAAGGGGGGAGAACAAAAACATAGATATATATAAAAACAAAAAAAAACAAAAAAACAAACGGAAAATACCTCACAGTTTAACACAGGAAATTTGAATTAAGATTCATTCTTCAATTCTTGCTTTTCCCAAATCAAAGCGAGTCGGCCTGCTAGGTAAATTCCCATTCAAAGAACAACACGTGGCATGGAGCTGTAATGGCTGCTGATAACTTGGCCAAAGTAGCTTCGCATAACAGAATAAATATAAATTTCAAACTTTTTTTTTTCCCTCCTAAATGAAGCATGAACTCCAAAAAAGGGGGGGGGGGGGGAGAACAAAACATAGATATATATAAAAACAAAAAAAAAAAAAAAAAAACAAACGGAAAATACCTCACAGTTTAACACAGGAAATTTGAATTAAGATTCATTCTTCAATTCTTGCTTTTCCCAAATATCAAAGCGAGTCGGCCTGCTAGGTAAATTCCCATTCAAAGAACAACACGTGGCATGGAGCTGTAATGGCTGCTGATAACTTGGCCAAAAGTAGCTTGGCATAACAGAATAAATATAAATTTCAAACTTTTTTTTTTCCTCCTAAATGAAGCATGAACTCCAAAAAAGGGGGGGGAGAACAAAAACATAGATATATATAAAAACAAAAAAAAAAAAAAAAAAAAACAAACGGAAAATACCTCACAGTTTAACACAGGAAATTTGAATTAAGATTCATTCTTCAATTCTTGCTTTTCCCAAATATCAAAGCGAGTCGGCCTGCTAGGTAAATTCCCATTCAAAGAACAACACGTGGCATGGAGCTGTAATGGCTGCTGATAACTTGGCCAAAGTAGCTTCGCATAACAGAATAAATATAAATTTCAAACTTTTTTTTCCTCCAAATGGAAGAACCCAAAAAAGGGGGGGAGAACAAAAACATAGATATATAAAAACAAAAAAAAAAAAAAAACAAAACTGGAAAATACCTCACAGTTTAACACAGGAAATTTGAATTAAGATTCATTCTTCAATTCTTGCTTTTCCCAAATATCAAAGCGAGTCGGCCTGCTAGGTAAATTCCCATTCAAAGAAACAAACACGGTAATGGAGCTGTAAAATGGCTGCTGATAACTTGGCCAAAGTAGCTTCGCATAACAGAATAAATATAAATTTCAAACTTTTTTTTTCCTCCTAAATGAAGCATGAACTCCAAAAAGGGGGGAGAACAAAAACATAGATATATATAAAAACAAAAAAAAAAAAAAAAAAAAAAAACAAACGGAAAATACCTCACAGTTTAACACAGGAAATTTGAATTAAGATTCATTCTTTCAATTCTTGCTTTTCCCAAATATATCAAAGCGAGTCGGCCTGCTAGGTAAATTCCCATTCAAAGAACAACACGTGGCATGGAGCTGTAATGGCTGCTGATAACTTGGCCAAAGTAGCTTCGCATAACAGAATAAATATAAATTTCAAACTTTTTTTTTTCCTCCTAAATGAAGCATGAACTCCAAAAAAAGGGGGGGAGAACAAAAAACATAGATATATATAAAAACAAAAAAAAAAAAAAAAAAAACAAACGGAAAATAATTTCACAGTTTAACACAGGAAATTTGAATTAAGATTCATTCTTCACCTCTTGCTTTTCCCAAATATCAAAGCGAGTCGGCCTGCTAGGTAAATTCCCATTCAAAGAACAACACGTGGCATGGAGCTGTAATGGCTGCTGATAACTTGGCCAAAGTAGCTTCGCATAACAGAATAAATATAAATTTCAAACTTTTTTTTTCCTCCTAAATGAAGCATGAACTCCAAAAAAGGGGGGGAGAACAAAAACATAGATATATATAAAAACAAAAAAAAAAAAAAAAACAAACGGAAAAACACTCAATAGTTTAACACAGGAAATTTGAATTAAGATGAAGATTCATTCTTCAATTCTTGCTTTTCCCAAATATCAAAGCATTTGGCCTGCTAGGTAAATTCCCATTCAAAGAACAACACGTGGCATGGAGCTGTAATGGCTGCTGATAACTTGCCAAAGTAGCTCTCTGCATAACAGAATAAATATAAATTTCAAACTTTTTTTTTCCTCCAAATGAAGCATGAACTCCAAAAAGGGGGGAGAAACAAAACATAGATATATATAAAAAACAAAAAAAAAAAAAAAAAAAAAAAACAAACGGAAAATACCTCACAGTTTAACACAGGAAATTTGAATTAAGATTCATTCTTCAATTCTTTGCTTTTCCCAAATATCAAAGCGAGTCGGCCTGCTAGGTAAATTCCCATTCAAAGAACAACACGTGGCATGGAGCTGTAATGGCTGCTGATAACTTGGCCAAAGTAGCTTCGCATAACAGAATAAATATAAATTTCAAACTTTTTTTTTCCTAAATGAAGCATGAACTCCAAAAAGGGGGGGGAGAACAAACATAGATATATATAAAAACAAAAAAAAAAAAAAAAAAACAAACGGAAAATACCTCACAGTTTAACACAGGAAATTTGAATTAAGATTCATTCTTCAATTCTTGCTTTTTCCCAAATATCAAAGCGAGTCGGCCTGCTAGGTAAATTCCCATTCAAAGAACAAACACGTGTATGGAGTTTACTGTAATGCTGATAACTTGGCCAAAGTAGCTTCGCATAACAGAATAAAATATAAATTTCAAACTTTTTTTTTTTCCTCCTAAATGAAGCATGAACTCCAAAAAAAGGGGGGGGGGGGGGGGAGAACAAAAACATAGATATATATATAAAAAAAAAAAAAAAAAAAAAAAAAACAAACGGAAAATACCTCACAGTTTAACACAGGAAATTTGAATTAAGATTCATTCTTCAATTTTTGCTTTTCCCAAATATCAAAGCGAGTCGGCCTGCTAGGTAAATTCCCATTCAAAGAACAACACGTGGTATGGAGCTGTAATGGCTGCTGATAACTTGGCCAAAGTAGCTTCGCATAACAGAATAAATATAAATTTCAAACTTTTTTTTTCCTCCTAAATGAAGCATGAACTCCAAAAAGGGGGGAGAACAAAAACATAGATATATATAAAAACAAAAAAAAAAAAAAAAAACAAACGGAAAATACCTCACAATTAACACAGGAAATTTGAATTAAGATTCATTCTTCAATTCTTGCTTTTCCCAAATATCAAAGTTATTTGGCCTGCTAGGTAAATTCCCATTCAAAGAACAACACGTGGCATGGAGCTGCATTGGCTGCTGATAGCCAAAGTAGTTTCGCATAACAGAATAAATATAAATTTCAAACTTTTTTTTTTCCTCCTAAATGAAGTAAGGAACTCCAAAAAGGGGGGGGGGAGAACAAAAACATAGATATATATAAACAAAAAAAAAAAAAAAAAAAAAACAAACGGAAAATACCTCACAGTTTAACACAGGAAATTCCAATTGCAGATCTATTCTTCAATTCTTGCTTTTCCCAAATATCAAAGCGAGTCGGCCTGCTAGGTAAATTCCCATTCAAAGAACAACACGTGTACGGGAGCTGTAATGGCTGGATAACTTGGCCAAAGTAGCTTGCATAACAGAATAAATATAAATTTCAAACTTTTTTTTTCCTCCTAAAATGAAGCATGAACTCCAAAAAAAGGGGGGGAGAACAAAAAACAGATATATATAAAAACAAAAAAAAAAAAAAAAAAAACAAAACGGAAAATACCTCAAGAAGCTAATACAGGAAATTTGAATTAAGATTCATTCTCTCAATTCTTTGCTTTTCCCAAATATCAAAGCGAGTCGGCCTGCTAGGTAAATTTATCTGAACAACACGTGGTGGCGGAGCTGTAATGGCTGCTGATAACTTGCCAAAGTAGCTTCGCATAACAGAATAATGAGGAAATTTCAAACTTTTTTTTTTTCCTCCTTAAAATGAAGCATGAACTCCAAAAAAAGGGGGGGGAGAACAAAACATAGATATATATAAAAACAAAAAAAAAAAAAAAAAAAAAAAAACAAACGGAAAATACCTCACAGTTTAACACAGGAAATTTGAATTAAGATTCAAAATATCTTTCAATTTTGCTTTTCCAAATATCAAAGCGAGTCGGCCTGCTAGGTAAATTCCCATTCAAAGAACAACACGTGGCATGGAGCTGTAATGGCTGCTGATAACTTGGCCAAAGTAGCTTCGCATAACAGAATAAATATAAATTTGGAATTTTTTTTTTCCTCCTAAATGAAGCATGAACTCCAAAAAAGGGGGGGAGAACAAAAACATAGATATATATAAAAACAAAAAAAAAAAAAAAAAAAAAAAACAAACGGAAAATACCTCACAGTTTAACACAGGAAATTTGAATTAAGATTCATTCTTTCAATTCTTGCTTTTCCCAAATATCAAAGCGAGTCGGCCTGCTAGGTAAATTCCCATTCAAAGAACAACACGTGGCATGGAGCTGTAATGGCTGCTGATAACTTGCCAAAGTAGCTTCGCATAACAGAATAAATATAAATTTCAAACTTTTTTTTTCCTAAATGAAGCATGAACTCCAAAAAGGGGGGGGGGAGAACAAAACATAGATATATATAAAAACAAAAAAAAAAAAAAAAAAAAACAAACGGAAAATACCTCACAGTTTAACACAGGAAATTTGAATTAAGATTCATTCTTCAATTCTTGCTTTTCCCAAATATCAAAGCGAGTCGGCCTGCTAGGTAAATTCCCATTCAAAGAACAACACGTGGCATGGAGCTGTAATGGCTGCTGATAACTTGGCCAAAGTAGCTTCGCATAACAGAATAAATATAAATTTCAAACTTTTTTTTTCCTCCTAAATGAAGCATGAACTCCAAAAAAAGGGGGAGAAGCAAAAACAGTATATATATAAAAACAAAAAAAAAAAAAAAAAAACAAAACGGAAAATACCTCACAGTTTAACACAGGAAATTTGAATTAAGATTCATTCTTCAATTCTTGCTTTTCCCAAATATCAAAGCGAGTCGGCCTGCTAGGTAAATTCCCATTCAAAGAACAACACGTGGCATGGAGCTGTAATGGCTGCTGATAACTTGGCCAAAGTAGCTTCGCATAACAGAATAAATATAAATTTCAAACTTTTTTTTTTTCCTCCTAAATGAAGCATGAACTCCAAAAAAAGGGGGAGAACAAAACATAGATATATGTATAAAAACAAAAAAAAAAAAAAAAAAACAAACGGAAAATACCTCACAGTTTAACACAGGAAATTTGAATTAAGATTCATTCTTTCAATTCTTGCTTTTCCCAAATATCAAAGCGAGTCGGCCTGCTAGGTAAATTTAATTCAAAGAACAACACGTGGCATGGAGCTGTAATGGCTGCTGATAACTTGGCCAAAGTAGCTTCGCATAACAGAATAAATATAAATTTCAAACTTTTTTTTTTCCTCCTAAATGAAGCATGAACTCCAAAAAAAGGGGGGAGAACAAAAACAGATATATATAAAAACAAAAAAAAAAAAAAAAACAAACGGAAAAATACCTCACAGTTTAACACAGGAAATTTGAATTAAGATTCATTCTTCAATTCTTGCTTTTCCCAAATATCAAAGCGAGTCGGCCTGCTAGGTAAATTCCCATTCAAAGAACAACACGTGGCATGGAGCTGTAATGGCTGCTGATAACTTGGCCAAAGTAGCTTCGCATAACAGAATAAATATAAATTTCAAACTTTTTTTTTTCCTCCTAAATGAAGCATGAACTCCAAAAAAGGGGGGAGAACAAAAACAGATATATATAAAAACAAAAAAAAAAAAAAAAACAAACGGAAAATACCTCACAGTTTAACACAGGAAATTTGAATTAAGTGATTCATTCTTCAATTCTTCTTGCTTTTCCCAAATATCAAAGCGAGTCGGCCTGCTAGGTAAATTCCCATTCAAAGAACAACACGTGGCATGGAGCTGTAATGGCTGCTGATAACTTGGCCAAAGTAGCTTCGCATAACAGAATAAATATAAATTTCAAACTTTTTTTTTTCCTCCTAAATGAAGCATGAACTCCAAAAAAGGGGGGGGAGAACAAAAACATAGATATATAAAAACAAAAAAAAAAAAAAAAAACAAACGGAAAATACCTCACAGTTTAACACAGGAAATTTGAATTAAGATTCATTCTTCAATTTCTGCTTTTCCAAATATCAAAGCGAGTCGGCCTGCTAGGTAAATTCCCATTCAAAGAACAACACGTGGCATGGAGCTGTAATGGCTGCTGATAACTTGGCCAAAGTAGCTTCGCATAACAGAATAAATATAAATTTCAAACTTTTTTTTTTCCCTCCTAAATGAAGCATGAACTCCAAAAAAGGGGGGAGAACAAAAAACATAGATATATATAAAAAAAAAAAAAAAAAAAAAAAACAAACGGAAAATACCTCACAGTTTAACACAGGAAATTTGAATTAAGATTCATTCTTCAATTCTTTGCTTTTCCCAAATATCAAAGCGAGTCGGCCTGCTAGGTAAATTCCATTCAAAGAACAACACGTGGCATGGAGCTGTAATGGCTGCTGATAACTTGGCCAAAGTAGCTTCGCATAACAGAATAAATATAAATTTCAAACTTTTTTTTTTCCTCCTAAATGAAGCATGAACTCCAAAAAAGGGGGGAGAAACAAAAACATAGATATATATAAAAACAAACAAAAAAAAAACAAACGGAAAAATACCTCACAGTTTAACACAGGAAATTTGAATTAAGATTCATTCTTTCAATTCTTGCTTTTCCCAAATATCAAAGCGAGTCGGCCTGCTAGGTAAATTCCCATTCAAAGAACAACACGTGGCATGGAGCTGTAATGGCTGCTGATAACTTGGCCAAAGTAGCTTCGCATAACAGAATAAATATAAATTTCCAAACTTTTTTTTTCCTCCTAAATGAAGCATGAACTCCAAAAAAAGGGGGGGGGGGGGGAGAACAAAAAAAAAC